>RXID01022208.1:1355503-1377605 GCA_005019695.1 Trichopus zeylanicus subsp. travancoricus
GCTGCCGGCCGCCGCCTCCGTTCCCGCGGCCGGCCAGCCGGCCTCCTCCTCCGTGCCCGCCCGCGCGACGGGGTGTTATTTGCAAAAATCCGAATTTCGGGGACTTTTCTGTATATCGGTATAATTTCCGGGGGTTTATTTGCAAAAATTCGAATTTGGAGGACTTGTTTGTAAATCTGAGTTCTTTCGGGGTGTTATTTGTAAAATTCCGAAATCCGGGATGTTAACTATAAAAAATAAGTTTTTAGGGGTGTATGTGTAAAAATAACGGGGTAAAATGGGCGAATTTGAGGGGCGGAGGTAATTACGGAAATTACGGATTTTAACCGTAATTAAAACTAATTACGGGGTCACCCGTAATTATCCCTAAATATAATAAGCTACAAAATTTCAGGGACTCATATATAATAATTAAACATTCAGCAACTTATATCTATTTAGCTCAGATTTCTACCACGTATATGTAATTATCTCTTAAAAAAATATTTTTAAGTTGTTTAGCCACTGGTGCGGGCGATCTCGGCGTCTATGAGTGATCAACAATAGCTGCATCCATAGGCAATTCTCTTTCGATTCCCTCACGGAAATCACTCCTCCGCGGACGAGCTGCGGCGATCCGCTGCCATGCGCCGATTCCTCTACCCCTTCTCCTCCAAATCGCACCTCCTCCGAATCGCCTTCGCCAAGAGCACCATCTCCTCTGTCCAATCTCAACCCATTCCTCCTCCGATCGCCACCAGCTCAATTGGTTCATGGCTGCTCGCGAGGCTTGGAGGATCAAGGGCTTTCAGTGGTGAATCACGCGGTCGGGAGTATCTGGAGTACGACGTGGTCATCGTCGGCGCGGGGCCAGCCGGGTTGTCGGCGGCCATCCGGTTGAAGCAGATGTGCCAGGAGAGAAACACCGATCTCTCGGTCTGTGTCGTCGAGAAGGGTTCTGAAATCGGTGAGCTCTGAAGTGCTTTCTTTTGCTCTTGGTTTAGTCTCACTATCTCACTTGTTTCAATCTCAGTTGGTAAACCTACTGATTTAACTCAAAAACATCAAAATTTGCTGTTTTGATACGTGTTGATGCATCTTGTGCTAGGACCTTGAATTAGATTCTACAATTTACAGGGTTTTGCATCTAATTGTGTTTGGAAAACTTTTGAGACGTTTGCATTCTTAATTGGAAGTTTACCTTTGCCGCTATTTCATCTCAAGTGGGATTGCTGTTTTTTCAACAAGTAATATGCTTTTTGTTCCTCTTGTTCTTTACCTCTATCTTCGAAATTTTCATTGCCATATGCACGATCTGAGATTGATATAGTTTTGTGCCTATAAAAATGCTTAAAAATGTGCAATGCACTCTTTTTGCTTGTTTTGAATTTGTACTGTAAGTATGTCATAAAATCACGCACTATATGGCATTGGTTAAACAGAAGGCCTTCTTAGTCATGATAGATAAAGTTCCCATTAAGATAAAATTGATATGGGGCTGCTTATTTCATGATAAAATTGTTTTATTTGCTTTTTATTTATGCTTAACATTAAGTGAATTATTGCCAACTCAGAGTTGGTCCCTATGATCTTTCTCAGGTGATGATAATAGTTTTCTTGGCTTTAGGTGCTCATATCATATCTGGAAATGTATTTGAGCCTCGCGCGTTGGATGAGCTTATCCCAAATTGGAAACAGGAAGGGGTACTTGAGCTTCTTCTAAGAAGTATTTACTATTACTGTTATATGTACTGTTATTTGTGTTTTCAGCTTCCAGATTTGATGTTTGTGAAAAATAAAAGAATAGGGTTCAAAGCCAAGCAGGAGGAAAGATCCATGAAGTTGTTAAGAAGATATATACATGTTCTTTTTGTTATTTTTTTTAATTGAGAGGAGATATATACATGCTTGTGATAGGAGAAAGAATCATTATGTGAATTTAGCATTAAACCTTAAATCTGCACATTTAGATAATAGACAACAGGAAGGTCAAAGCAATTCAGCCATCATTGTTAGATTTTGAACATAGGCTTTTTCAGCCATACCAAGCCAAAGCCAGCCCTAAGATCTTTAGCTGGTTTTCTCCTCTACTTCCACCATGGCAGCCTAACTGGCACCACCCTTCTTCTTCAAGAGTTGAAAAAACTAGGCTGCTGTCCTAACTGGCACCACCCTTCTTCTTCGCTTGCTATAAGAATTGGGAATTGTGTGCATTTTACTGGCTGTCATCAAGTTTCAACTTCAAGGTTCTCTCATTGCTAATTAATGCTGGACACCTTAGACTGCATTTTTGGTTATAGTTCTCAATTGTGGTAATGAGTAATAGAACACCTTGCTTAGAGAACCATAAATTTTTCCTTTTCTTTACTTCATGTCATTTGTGCTTTTGTTGTCAGTGGTTACATTTCTTCCAAGATGAAGAATAATGTTTCTTACTGATCACCACGTCTACTTCACTAGGTTATCAAACTTTGGATTCATGTCTACAGAAGCCCAGATCTGATGAGATCGGTTGTAATGGGAATTATTTTGGTAGATTTTAGACAGGTAATATGACATCAATTACAAGATGAACAACTAGAAAGAAAAGAAGTTTGGTTAAACTTGATGCTATCATAGTACCTTCTCACAAATGATCATGCATTGGTAGGAAGAATGTCTGGCACTGAAAAGTTGCTATGAAAAATAAACTTCATGTGTAAATAATTAAATATCCATAAACTTGAGGAAGATATTGTGTTCTGGTAGACCTTGCACTTCTACATGTTGGATTAAGGTTGGGATTGGAAAAAGAAACTTCAGGCTTTATTTTCTGTGCTGTCCTTCCTATTTCTCTTAGATGATGAGGGATGCCAGCCATAGAAGTAGCCAAAAGCTGTGAGAGGAAGGAGGGTCTAACCCTTTCTGGAATTCACCAGAAGAGAAACCCTGGTGTCCTTGTATCATGTAAGATTTCTTCTCCCACAAGGGAACATCATCAATTTTCTACTAGAATCTTTTGTAGGTAATTTGATCCATTTGGTTGATGTCAAACAAGAAGATTAAATGATTTGGATACAAGAAATGCACAAAAAGTTATTTATGTGGTGTTGTTTTGTACTTGGTTGAAACCCTTTCAGGATATTTAATTTGAAAATTCCATGATCAAGATGCAGGTACTGTTGAACATCCTGCGCAATGAAGGTTAAGGCATTACCTCTGTATTGAATGTTACATGTAATCAACATGGGATTCATATGGTTTTGTGGTGTATCAGGAAACCGAAAACCTTGTACAATGAAGTATCTGAACCTTTTCCTTACTTGAAAACTGAGAGCTGACTCAGCTCTATGCTAGCACTAGTAACCGAAAAACAAATGAATTGCTAATTTTTCTTTTAATATTCAAGTTTACTGCATGAGGTTTCTGTAAATGTAAAAAAAAGCTGAAGCTTGTACATAATTCTCCCTCACCTCTACTTAATTCTCCCTGATCATTGCCTCTCTTTTGTTACCAGAACCTCTACTTAATTCTCCCTGATCATTGCCCAACTTGATGCATTTCTCCCAAATTCTCTTCCACAGCAATGAAAACTTCATTCCTAAAGCCTGTCAGGTTTTATAGGTTATATTGAAAATAGAAGGTATATTTTCCAAGCTTGAGGCTATATACACAAATTACTAGTTTGGTGGGGGATATGCATGCAGATAATGCTTCCTGGCTATATGTGGAAATTGCCAATTTTGTAGAGGTAAAAACCCAACATTTTATTGGCATCTAATATTATTCATTAAAAACAGCCTTCAGCTAGTGTTTCCTTTAGCACTTAGCGGTCTGGCTCATGCTAGTTGGTAGTAAGCTAGTCATGTAGTTGCATATCTTAAATGTTCTGTGGCTTATCCACTAGGTTTCTGAAGTGTTCTACTCCATGATTTGGCCACTTCTGCATCTGATATGATTAAACTTCATGTTTACATGAGTCACTAATTGCTTTTGCTTGTTTGAAACAATCATCGTTAGATGAAATGAATATAGACTATGAAAGTTAGCAAAACTGTATCTCGATCTGACCTATGTGGCATAATCATATATATTAATAACATGCTATAAATACAATGGAAACCTGCAAATCTGTTGTTCAATTTACTTGTTGTTAATTTATATAATTGATTGTTTCTGCATGCAATATCAATAGTTTCCTGAATTTCTCCAATATATTGTAGGCCCCAATTGAAGTCCCTGTCTCATCTGACAAGTTTTGCTTGCTTACAAAGGATCATGCATTACCACTTCCATCTCCATTCGACAATGAGGGAAATTATGTGATCAGGCATGTAATCATTTCATCAATTGTGAAAATAGAGATAACAGAATTATTTTGGCATGTCAAGTATGTGCTTTCTTGTTCTTGATTGTGTGGTTTGTGGTGGCTAGTAGCATTAGTCAGCTTCCTCCTTATGGCTGCACTCAGAACTCTTGCTTTTGGGTTAAGGACTGGGTCAACCAATGAGGAAGTCAGCATTGAATTTTTAATGATGGGTGCGCACGCACACAGACAAACACACAAACACACGCATTGAGAGGGAACATCTCCTAATGATGGAGGAAAATACAATGGTTTTATTGGGGTGTTGCTGCAATATATACACCAGTTTATGCAATTCTTGTGTTTGAAATTATTGCTGTTAGGTAGAGCCTTTACTACCCCTTCATATGAAGCCTATACAACTATTGGAACTTAGTCTACACCATGGTGTGGCCAGCTTTAGTACTTTCTGCCTCCAGATTCTTCTTTTGACAATTGTGTTGGACATATTAATTATGGATTTGCTGTTTGCTCATAATTAACTTGTAATTGATCTTTTTGCAACTATTTTTCTTATAGCACAGGGTCTTGCTAGTAATTTATTCATGTATTTAAATATAAATAGATGTAGGCTAGTAGTTTTCTATATCAATATTTCTCCATTGTCTTAGTCACAAAACACCAATAAAACATTCATCTTTGTTCATTCTTCCCTGCAGTTTGAGTCAGCTGGTTCGCTGGATGGCATCCAAAGCTGAAGATATTGGGGTGGAAATTTATCCAGGATTTGCAGCTAGTGAGGTACAGGATTGACAGACTAGCAATATGAAAAGTGGACCCTGAGTTTTCATATCTGAGCTTGATAATCTTTAGGTTATATACGATACCAACCATAAGGTCGTTGGGATTGGGACTAATGATATGGGTATTACCAAAGATGGTTCAAAGAGAGAAACTTTTCAACCTGGTGTGAACCTGAAAGGCATGCCTCCTCAACTTACTTTTCCAAATTTATTTTCTACTCCAATTGCATTTACCAAATGAACATGTGTCTTCTGTCATAAAGTTCCCTGAAAAAATTACAAAGTATTACTATGAGAAAACTCTCTGTACTCTTTTCCTGATGATCTTAACCAGCCTATCCATTTCAAACCACCCAATATTTGCTGGCAGCTGCTGTACGAGACTAAAATATGCAAATTTTTTCTCTTTACAGTTATGTTCTCTGTAGTTAACCTTGAGAAGTTTGCACATTAAATTACATATTGTTTCATATAAAGTACACACACACACACACAAAATATATATTTTGTGCTTTCCATTCTCCGTTTAACATGTACTAGGGAATATCGTAGGTTTTTTTGACCTTGTTTTGCTCATTATTTTTGGAAGTAACTCCATTGCTTTTTTTGAGTTTCTACTATTTAATGGAGAGATGTGCCCATGAGTTAGAACCATTTTGATTACCTTCTTTATGAATCTGAAGTAAGTATAATGGATCAATTGAAGTTGCTATGAAGGACCATTGAATTGAGACTATCTTGCTTGAACTCTTTTCTAATTGTCATTTTTCAATAAAATTTCTGATGTATATCATCATTTTGTGGTCTATCAATATTGAAAAATAAATTTGTAAATGGATGATGCAGGGCGTATCACTTTACTTGCTGAAGGATGTAGAGGGTCATTGTCTGAGGTATGCATGAAAATAAGCATCTTATTTTGATACTATTTCAACTTTTTCAGTGACTTTCTCTTTTCCTTCCTTTTTGCTGGTTGATTTCACTCGCTGAACGAACTGTCACCTAGTCAACTTTTGTGTCTTTGTTAAACAGAAAATCATAAGAGAGCACAAGTTACGAGAAAAAGGGCATGGACAGCATCAAACTTATGCTTTAGGCATTAAAGAGGTAACTGTTTCAAGAATATTAATTCTCTTAAGGTTAGTTAAGAACAGCATGCCTCTATTGATTTTGGTTTAAACATTTTTGTTATGAAATCTTACCGATTCCGATTCCCCAATTGAAGCCCCTTGATGTTTTTCAAGTTACAGCAAGTTGCTAATTATTCTCTCAATTGCTTCACCCAGAGCCCAATACTGTAGGACATCTTCAGCTGAAAGATAGCCCTGAGTAACTATTGATCTCTGACAGATCTTTGATAAATTGATAATGAACACCAGGGAACTATAGATAATCATATTTGTTACACTAATATTCAAAAATGATCTTGTTCACTATCATCATTTAAATGCTCTCTCTCTCTCACATACACACATGGAGACATACTTCTTAAAGCTGTTCTGAATACATTTGGGTATGCTAAAATTCATTTTCTCCAAACTATCCTCTGAAATAGCATAGCCCCATCTCTACATTTCTTTCTCAACTCCTTGTGCTCTGGTACTGGTACCATAATCACTATGTGAAAATGCTCATTCAATTGCACTAAACTGACTAAGCCTCCTGATCAAATTGGTTACCTTTAACCCAAACCTTTTTCAAAACCCAATAATTTTTGGAGCTGTCCATCCTAATTATCATTATAGACTGTTTCTGAAACTAAGTTGCTAACATTAATTCTCAAG
Source organism: Trichopus zeylanicus subsp. travancoricus (assembly GCA_005019695.1). NCBI lineage: Eukaryota > Viridiplantae > Streptophyta > Magnoliopsida > Dioscoreales > Dioscoreaceae > Trichopus > Trichopus zeylanicus. Next base: position 1,362,355 of record RXID01022208.1, read on the forward strand.
CTGTGAAAATTGTAAATTAATAGCTTAACATACTGCTACTAGATACCTATCATTGCAACTAAATGCCTCTGCTATCTTATAATAAACTCATTCGTGAAGACCAATTAGATTGCTTAATGCCTTGATGCATGTATTAAACAACCACCAATATCAAGTATAACATGAAGCAACTGGATCGTTCCATTTTCTAAGCCATTATTGAAATAAAAAAATTTATTCGAATCTAATGAAAATGTATGATTTATCGAATAAGTCTACAAAACAACACAAATGTGATATGTGATTAAAGTTTATTATTTAACTGCATCATATAAATGGATTTGTTATAGTAAAGCATTTAACTTCTAAACTTGTCATTGTCTAGTCATATTTGGTCCAAATAATGAGCAACCATAATTATCTATGTGGCTCCTTGACCAAGTCAAGGTGGTTTTGGCCTAAGCCTTAGGGGAGGCACTTGCACAGTTGGATGCCCAGGTCTATTTCTTTAAAAAATGATTCATCTGGATTAGTCTTTCAAATAATGTTAACCCTGTGTTCTTTTGTATCTGGACCAATATTAGTTTTGCTCCCAATCCTATTTCACATAGCACCGTCATTGTCTCTTATTCTCACCCCATTAGAGTGAAAAAACAGTGGCAAAGAACTGAATAAGTATTCTCCAATTCTCATGTTCTCACCCCATATCTTGTAGACGAGAAGAGTAATAAAGGGACCAGTGTTCCTTTTTCCTTTCTAGTTTATTGTTCTTCTACATGTAATTAGAGGTAACTTTAAAACAATAGGTGGGGTGTCCATTTTCCATGTCATATTTTCAGTCCTGATGATTTGTTTAGTCGTTGAGCTATTGCAACATCAGTAGATGTCACTTTTTCAGGTCTGGGAAATTGAAGACGGGAAGCATAAACCAGGTTCTGTGCTTCATACAGTAGGGTGGCCATTGGATAGTAAGACATATGGTGGAAGCTTTTTGTACCATATGAAAGATAGACAGGTTCTATTCCTTTCTTCGTATATAGAAGAATATGCCAAGCTTTGAAAGCACACTGTTGTGTATCACAGTTTCTTCTATGGACCTGTGATATTCTCATGGCATTAACAATGATGTTTAATACTTTCCTTTTGTGCATGGTTTGTATTATCTTCTGAAACTATTTGACTTGCCAAATATTTCACAATAGACATAGATTTCTCCTGAAGTGCATCCTCTTAGTACCAATGTAGCATGAGAAAACTATAAGCTTCAAATCAAAATCAAATAACCTTCAGGTGATATATAGGGGTGAGAACTACAATACCAATTCACATATTTTTGATTCCATAATGGTATAAATCAAATGAGGTCAAAATAAGTATATTAATAATCTAATATTGAAGCTTCAAAAGAAGTCAACAATTATATCATCTATCTGATATTAAATAGGAGGGGAGGTTTCGTATCTCATAGATTAAGTATGATTTGGTGGCACCTATTGCAGTTTTGGCGCAAGTGCTGCCACACAGACACATCTAATCTATGAGACATAAAATCTCGCCTCCTAATTGCAATCTTATGCATTGCTTATCCTCCCATGGTTGTGTAAGCTTTGACATCATCCTTAATTCATCCACAGATAGCAATTGGTCTGGTGGTTGCTTTGGATTATCATAATCCTTATTTGAGCCCCTATGATGAGTTCCAGGTAACTAGCCTTATGCATCTAAACTTCAATTTCTTTCTTTTTCTCTCTGTGAAGTTCTCATGTAATCTAGCTTGTGGGTTGTGACTGTGACTTGTGATTTAGAAGTCAACCCCCTATCTAAAAGAGAAGTGGTTTTTCCCATAAACCAAAAACACAGGTGCTTTCATGCAAAAAAAAAAACCCTTTATTTATTTCAATTTAGTATACCTTCCTTCCTCTTTGTACACAGTGGATGGTTAGTAATGGCTCATTGTGGTATCAAGTTGATCAGGAACATGCTGTGATAGTAATAAATTTTCGTTTCCATGTTGTTTTTCATTCTTCAGAATCAGAATTCATGCTTTCTGTTCAATTGTTATACAATGCCACTTCTTGTCAAAATTGTTCAGCTTTGCTTACCAGTTAATGGTTCCAGATCTGTTTTCTACATAACGTATATGCCTATTTTTATTTTGTATTATTATTACTACTAGTCTACTTACCACTATTGTTATTTCTGAATTGAAGTCATGAATATTGTCTTGTCTTGTGTGGAACTGGGTTAAGGATCCTTGTTGTCTTAATCATCTCTATCTCTATAGAAATTCAAGCATCATCCATCTATCAAGCCGCTTTTGGAAGGTGGAACTGTTCTGCAGTATGGTGCCCGCACTCTGAATGAAGGTGGCTTCCAGGTGAGCTTAAATATGAAGCCTATATGTCTAAATGTGAGTCATGATATTCATGATCCTCCTTCACTTTAAACAAACTTTCACAAGGAAATTATCCTTTTCTAACCATCATCAATAGGTTGTATCATGTACTATCCTAATCTAATTCATCATAAGATAATCGAGCATTATCTTGCCTTACAAAACTGTCAAAACTAGTTAATTTCTATTTTTAAATTAGGGAAGCATATGGTCTTCTTCTTTTGCAAAATGACCATTTAAGCAATCATTTTCTGCAGGTGAGATACTTTTTTGGCTGGTTGTAGAACATTGGAATCAATTTACAGATATTACAGATATTGTATTTTGACAAATATCATGCCTATACCAGTCAATACCATTTCCTGTTTTCCCTGGAGGTGCAATCATTGGGTGCTCAGCTGGTTATCTAAATGTTCCCAAGATAAAGGGTACACACACTGCTATGAAATCAGGTCCTGCTCTGAATTTTTCAATGATTCTGTTTTTGAATGCCATATTAAGACTATCTATGTGTATCAGTCTTGAAAATCACTCTGCATGTATATTAACTCTAGGTGTTTGATCTTAACTCTTCTTGTGTGTGTTTATCACATTTATGGCAACTTTTACCTGATTCTTTCCCCACAGGTATGCTGGCAGCAGAAGCAGCATTCAGGGTGTTGGTTGAAGGTGTCCAAATGGAAGTATATTGGGATAGCTTGAAAAATTCATGGGTTTGGGAAGAACTTCACAACGCTCGGAATTATCGACCAGTTAGTCAAGTTCTCTAGTTCCTGATTTTTTTTTTCATTCACTACTATTGGTTTCTAAAATATTCAATCTGCTTGTTTCCAATTAGTTGGTTTCACATATTTGAATCCTCTGTATTGATATCATGTTCTTTATTATAATTTTTCCTTATAGGCATTTAAATTTGGTATGTTCACTGGGCTTGCTTTTTCTGCATTGGAACGGTGAGCAGCTTAGCTTTCTCAATGAAACGCATTGATCTATCATTGTTTTTCTGCCTTTTTGATGAGTACTTCATGTTGGGTTTTGTCTGGTTTAGCTATTTGTTTAGAGGAAGATTGCCATTAACATTGAAGCATGGAAAACCTGATCACGAAGCTACTGAGGTGAGAACCAAATCTGGATACATCAAGAATATAGATGAATAATACGATGGATAATTTTAAGCACATAAACTCAGTTTATCAGTTGCTAATCAAAACTGATGTGGACAATTTTGTATTTGTGTTAACCAAATTAAAAATTGCATTTGCAGGTTGCTAGTCTGCACAATCCAATTAAATACCCAAAGCCTGATTCAATAGTCTCCTTTGATGTGCCAACTTCACTTTACAGGTAATTGTTGAATTGTGAATTCTACACTTCTATCTTGATGTCTGAGGGTGCATGTATATTCTTAAAGTAGAATATCGTTAATGTTTCCTTTGCTTTAGTTTACCATGTATAAGGGACCTCCCATGTTTTTGCATGTCATTTCTGACCATCATTTGTTCAGCTGATCTAACTGATCTATTATCAGTATCTTACCACGTTAGTTCAATCATGTGATGCTGCTGTTATCAATCAGAAATAGTTACTACATTGACCAATTGATGTTGCTAGCTGGATGCACATATTAGACCATAGTTCCCAAGCGTCCAAAAAACACGGGGAGGCACTTGAGATGACCATTTTCTTAGATGAGCTAGTTTCGGCCACATGAGGTGATTGTATTGATGTTTGGTGGTGCAGTATGCTCTCTGCTGTGTATGCTTTTTGAATACAAGGTTTGGTCATGAGGGTTGTGCCTGTGGCAGTAATGATAATTATGTTCAAACATAGTGCCTTTAGAAGTGAATAGATGAATGTTAGGTTGGATATTCAAATATGAGACTGTTGTAATGTTTTGGTACTACTGGAATATGAATTAGGCATAAGCAAAAGTGTTGCTGGCATGTCACTCTGAGCATTTTAGTTGGAAGTCCAGAGCATCTAAGCCTTGATCTTGGTGCAAGCTCAGATGGGGTATGCAATGCAGCAATAGTAAAGCTAGAGAGCATAGTGTGTTTAGGCTGACCTAGTTGTATGTTTTGCTTTGGGTATTTCATGAAGTTGTCATGGTTTAATAAGTTTCATTGAATATGGGATACACAACTAATTAAATTCAGATTCTAGGATTCTAGGACTGGAAATGTGTGAATAGCTTATCTTTGTGGTAGAGTCAAAAGTGCACGATGTTATGGCATGGCAATAAGATGCATGTGTTAAGGCTTTTCATTTTAGGTGCCAAATTTTTAAGGATCTTGGTAATACACGAGGGTGTTAATTGGGGATAACTGTAGGGTCATTGGTCTCAATGCATTGTCTTTGAGGTCAGAGATGCACATAGGTGTTGCAGTTATGTTTGCAGTGTGAGTTTCTGTAAGCTTATATTGTTTGTATTTACTTTTTTGACAAAAGTTTGATGGGCACTTTATTTGTTTATTTTTGAGCAAACATGTGTGCATGTAATTGTGTATTGCATACAGCAATGGTGGACACTTCATAAATATTATTGTGGTATTTTATCGTTAGAATGCTATTGTTATACAATAGTAATCCACATCAGTGATTTCTGGGATCAATTTGAAACAGAAATGTCTAGTTAAGGGAGCAAAATATTTATATCCATGTTTTTCCTGGGCCTTGTTTTTAATTTAATTTGCTATTATCTGAAAGCCAAGGATTGGTGGCTTGTTGACATGAAAAGCACAATTATTTGATTACTTGACAAGTTTTGTATGGATTTGCAGGAGTAACACAAATCATGAGCATGATCAGCCTGTTCATCTTCGTTTAAGGGATCCTGCTATACCTGAACTGATTAATCTGCCACAATTTGCTGGTCCAGAATCACGCTATTGCCCTGCTCGCGTATACGAGTAAGGAACAGTTTCTTGAAAACCTGTCTAATGCTGTTCCTTTTTTATCCAGAAATAGTATTATTTCTATTTTATCGTTGCTGTGTTGTATTTTTGAGGGGAATATAATGAGATAAAGAACCATTTAGCTGTTAGCGGATGTAATTAATTGGATTGGCTTCTCCATTAGGTACGTCCCTGATGAACACAAGAGTTTTAAACTGCAAATTAATGCTCAAAACTGCCTCCACTGCAAGGTATTAAATTTATTTTACAAGTTGTATCATTTATATACAGCTTTGCAGGATCTGCCTATTACTACTGTATTTTACTGTTCACCGTACAATATGTTTCTTAGTTGTTCTGAAAGTAGTAGATTTGTCCATGCTTTATGTACTGGATCCAAACTTTTACTGTGTTTGAAAATATGATAGTTTTTAAGACCATGTTCTCAAAAGAAAGAGAGAGAGATAAGTTTTAAGACTAAAAAGCTGACTTTGGATGTGGAAGTCCATGTGCTTTTGATGGTGGGTCCATTTCAGAGTTAACTGATAGAATTAACTAACTTAAATTCTGAGGTTAATATCAAGATTTTTTTTCTCCTTCCTGAAGAGTTATGAGATTCTATGCGTGTTTCAGATGATAGAACTAAAAATGAGCAGTAGTTGGGCTAAATTATGTAATATATTCTTAATTCTTACAAGTGAATATTGAATATACTTCTCACCTTTAATCTAGTGCAGCAAAAAATGTGCAAGTCCAAGGAATGAATCTTGAAATACTTCTAAAAGCTTGATCCCATAACATCACTTCATGAAGCAAAATTTTTAAAGATACTACTTTTTGCAATGTTGAATAGATCTTTCATAAAGTGAGTTTTGACGAATGAAAGTAATGATACATTAAGGGCCATTTGGATACCCCAAATTCCATAAGAATTAGGGGCTTCATAGGATTCTTTTCCTTCATAGTAAAGAACTCCTATGTTATAGACAATTTTTTGACAAACCCAAATTCCTATGAAATAATGAGATTTCTTATGATTTAATAGGAAAAATAAAAAGAGGTCTAATTTCTTTTTTCTATGAAATGGAGCTTGCATGCAAGCTTCTCTCTTTCGCTACTTTTCTTGCCTTACCAACCATAGGATATTGTATAGAAAGTGGGGTTGTATGCTACCCCAAATCCTATGAAAAAATTCCCATGAATTTTTTTTCTAAGCATCCAAACAGGCCCTAATATGGATTGATGTCTAGACCCAGGAAGTATATGATATGATGAAATCAATGGATATGAAAACTCAAACTAGATTCTTCCGTGTCTTTTTTTTTTTATTGGCAGTATGGCCCTTCCATTTCTGATATTGAACCTGACAGCTTTGTGTGTTTTGAAGCCCAATTCTAGGAGTGTCATACTTATCTGGTGTATGTACTGTACCCTATTGATTCAATATTTTATGTCAGCCCAACAATGACACAGTACATCCATTCTTGGTTTCTGATAAACCATTGGGAATTTCAAAAGAAAGTTATCATTTATTTCTCTTCAAGAAGTGCACTCAGGTCATTTTTCTTTGCAGTTGGTTAACCAATAAGAAATAATTTAACCTACTTCTTTACTAGACCATTTTTTCAATGTAGGCATGCGACGTCAAGGATCCTAGACAGAACATTGAGTGGACTGTTCCAGAAGGTGGCGGTGGACCAGGCTACACAATCATGTAGACTCATGTTTATCTAATTCTTGTTGTCTCTACTCTGTCAGCAAGATGCATTTCAATGTGAAGTTCACCTGCATTTTTCACTCAAAATATAGAAACTTTGATCCAGAAGCTGTTCCCTTTTGCAAAAACACCGCTGCATGGTTCAGATTTGTTGGAAGTATGGGATTTTTGTTGGTAGCATAATGGGCCAACTGCCCATATTAAAATTTATAAAGAAGTTTGAAATATTGTCCGAAAATGCAACAACCAAATCCTCAATTGTTTGAGCTAGTGAAAGGGGGAGAGAAGGGGAGCAGGACATGAGGTTGATTTATGAAATTTATTTTTTCTATCTTGATGAGATTAAACTTGACTGATTTCCTAATTGATTCTATATTGAATCTCAAGTGTTGAACCTTGATGGGTGGTTAGTCAAGTTCTATCGAATTGTTTTTCTGCTTTTGGCTTTAACTGATTTGATAAATTTTGGCGGTGAATCTACTTGTGAACGAATTGCATCTGTTTTTCTTTTTGATATTATCTCATGAGCCTTGAGGTGATGCATTTGGTATTGCCAGTTGGCGAAATCAGATAGAACTTATTACAACTTCATGCTGCAAGATAATGGCGGTGTTCGCAAATAACTTATCGAAAGCTTGATTCTGACCAGCATGGTCACGTAATTTTGGAAGTTTTAAATGTCTCAGAAATTAGGCCTCACAGATTTAATCTATTATTTATGAAATAATTTACAACTTCGGCAAATTATAAAAAAATTTAAAATTTGTTAGGTAATATTCAGTATTTAAAATTTTTCTGCACTAAGTTACAATATTCCTTTTGCGACTAGGAATGTTTTCCTTCAGGTGGAAGTACTTGTGCAAGTGAGCCCCACGATTATTAATTTTTTGCAGATAGACCCTCGCAAGTGCAAACTTTTGGATGGGCTTTTAGACAAAAATTAGAAAGCGGAACGGCCATATTTTTGGGCCTCAGTGATTGGTTTCCGGAAATCCTAATTTGGCCGGGTTGGCCACTCAAGTCGCGGCCTATGAAACAGTGACTTTTCCGGAACTAAGTTTTCTTAATTATAATTTAATATTAATTGTGATGTGCCATTAAAGGTGTCAAAAATAAATCCAACCCAATTGGGTGATTCATCTTAAAATTCTGATTGGATATGCGTCGTATTTTTCAAATGTAGTTTTTAACGGGTTTAATATGTGCACCTTTTTCTGAACGAATCATATCACCTCATTAACTATTAAACGTTACAAAACTGAAGCATGAGAAGATGATAAATGCGTTTGTTTTTTTTTTTTTTTAAAAAAAATTAATGAATATAGTATATATGAGCACAAATTCATTTTAAATAAATATGTACATCAGTATTTATTTATTTATTTTGGTTACTGTAATTTTTTTTTTTTATTTTTTTTTTTAATGGAGATGAGAAACAACTGATTAGGCATACGGTATCTGTTACAATATAGGCTACAGTACATTTTGTAGTATATCGTTAAAAATTAAAATAAAATATTTGTCATATTAAAAGAAGTTTTTGGAAATTTTTAAAAATTAAAGAGGATGATTGCTCGACTAAAAAAATTTTCAAAATGTATCTGAAAATTTTCCCTTGTTTTTACTTCGTCAAAAGAATTTGAAAGACAAAAGCTGGCAAAATAGACTACGAGACAAAATAAAATAGACTATGGCGCAGAACATGTTCATTTTTCTGCCGCGAGGGATGACTGCCTCTGTAACATTTTGCCTCTTGTACAATTGACTGCTTATAAAAGAAATTAATTTGGTTTCCAAGACGATAACATATCAATTTCAGTTTATGCACTTTTAATCCAATTAAGATTTGACAGATTCGGATCATTAATGGGATTGCGTAGTCGCTTTCTTTTCTTAATAATCAATTAATATTATTAATCGAATTAAAGAGCCTGAATTTAGAAAATAGATAAAATTTAAGCGAAACAGAGGTGATTTGTATCCGGTCGTCGGCTACGTCCGGCACTGCGGCGCGACACACGAACTCTTTCCTTTTTTATAATTTAAACTATTAATCGAATTAGAAAATAATGAAGCGCTATGTGCATTGCACATAAAAACTTTTCAACCGGATTGGACCGGAACCGGACAGCCAACCGGTCTGGTCCATCAAAAAACCAATTACGTTTTATTTGAAATGAAAAATTAGATTAAATTATGTCTATACGACAATTTATATGTAATTTTAATTAACGCGTAGCAAACATTTAATCGCATATATTGTGTTTCAAATTTGCACTTTTTAAAATCTTAATTTAATTGAATCGATCGGTCCAAAAATATTTAATCAGATCAAAAGTCCTTTCGGTTGAAGCTCCGGCCCCATTTTGACAACATTGGGCGAAAGTACCATCCTTTGATTTTTAATTTGTATATTTTATTTTTTAAGAAAATTACCAATAACTCCTCAAAATTTATAAATTTATTAAACAGCCCTTTACTAATAACATAAACAGAAAATTGATCATACAAACAATTATAATCCATAATAAACCTAAAACGATGATATAAAGAGAATTATAATCATATAAATACGGTTACTTTTATTCATATATGAACACAGATTTTGCACAAAAAAAAATAACGGGGTTATTAATATTTTTATTTTAAAAAAATCCATGTCGTGCCACCAAATTCTTAGAAATTTTCCGAAATTTGGTGAAATTGAGTAGCCAATTTTCTCAATTTCAACAATTGTATTGTTCGAGTATAGAAATTATTGAAATTTAATATTTTGTAAGGACATTCCAATTCCAAATTTCTATGCCTTCTCCATTCGAATGGAGTTCACAAATTCCACATATAATTGAGTGGGCTCCAAGCAGATGGACATTCTGCAAAATTTATCAATTCTTGTTGAAAATTCCAAAACATGAATAGTATAATAAAAATTTAATTATTTGTTAATTAAATTTTAATTTCACATAAGTTTAATAATATAATATAAAATTATTGCATTATATCACGAAATATGTTATCTATAATCCAATTATTATCAGATATACAATTTTTAAATAGTTATTTAAGATTTGATACAATATAAAGTTTGATAGATTAATTAAATAGAGATAATCTAACTCCCTCCCAAACATTACAATTGAGAGAATGAATGAAATTGAAAAATCTTAACGTCATTGAAAATTACATTCAAATATGGGAATTACAATTTCTCTTCAATTCTATTAATTCTGTCAATTCCAATTTATCAAACACCATTTTTGAGTTATTTGTTATTTTATTTTATTTTTTGCATTGAAGACTTTGATATTGGCTCATCAACATCTGTGAAGGCACCTACAGACTTGATTGGAAAGACACCTGCCCGTAGGCGTCACTCCGGGGTCCGGGATGGCTTTCTCGCAGCTTGCTTGGCACATCTCCGGGATGCACAGATCAATACTGCAGACGTGGCCGCCGCCGTCCGCCACCTTCACCTTCTCACCTGCAATCATCGTGCGCATGAGTCGAGCGTCGATCTTGTTATTGATGAACAAATAGCAGTAGAAGGATTAATATTTGCAAGGATATTGATAATGAACATTACCTGCCATGAGAACCAGAACAATGAGAATAACAACTCCAGAGTTGAAAGAAACCTTCTTCATTTTTCTGGAAGGAGATGAGAGTATCAAAGTTCTGAGGTGCTTCTCTTGTAGATGGAGTGCTTAAATGGAAATCTGCTTCCAAGAAGTGGATGAGGACTATTAATTTCAATAGATTTACTATATCCAATAAAGATTTGGTCTTTGGCTTCAACTAATTATTGAGGTCAATGGTATCGCAAAAATACTTCCGAGTAGAGAGAAACAAAACATACATATCGATAGCAAGACACCAATGCGACAATGTCAATGATAGATCCGGACATGCAGGATATCTGCAATCTTATGTCAATATTCTCCATTCTCATCCGAGCATTGTCTCCTTAGGTTGGAACAATCCTTGATAATCAGATTTTGAAGACTAGCAATGCGTTCGAATTTATCAGAAAATGGACACAAAGCGGGACATGCTATGATGTCAAGCAGTGCAAGGTGGTCAGCTCTCCAGCAAGCTGTTCAAACTATCACAACCAGAGATCCTCAATCTGCACAGTGATCTGTAGGGTTGATGAAGCTTATCCAATGCCGAGCTGAAAGTGTCAGGGTAGCCATGTAAATAAGTTGAACTCCTGCAATGAGGGGAATATCCCTTCATTTCCATAGAATTCTGGCTGATGCACCAAACCATAGAAATTCCTCCTGTGTAGTTCCTTCAGAAATGGTAGTTGCCCGAGTGGTGGCAGACATTCACATCTACTACAATTGTAAAGACGGACAGTTACCAGATTCACAATTGGTGAAGATTCTACATTGCTTATTGTCATCCAACTTGGGAACTCAATGCCATAGTAGCCATGTATCTTCAGCGCCTCCAAATTTGAATGGGGTCCATCGAGCATGCTGTCTTCGTTTTCCTTAGAAGCAGAAGATGTACATTCAAGATCAAATAACTGTAAGTTTGGTTTCTCCTGTAAGTTTGCTTTCATTGCCTGTTGTGCGTTCTCAACATTCTCAAGGTTTATAATTTTCAGTTCACCTCTAAGCTGTTTCAAGCGCTGGATCTCCCCAATGCCACATGCTTCGCCCTTTCCTACAATGAAGAGTGACAGAGTCTGGGCGTTGGTCAATTGCCCAATTCCAGGGTGTACGGTAGTCAACGATGAGCTCTCTTCAGCTTCAAGTGTTTGAGGTTTCTCAGCTTTTCCTAATACCCTTTGGAATTTCACACGCTCCAGAGCAAGAAGTGATGGATTGTGGTAGTCTTGTAAGCACATTACACTATGACAAGTTCAAGGTCCTTAGGTTTGGAAGGTTTCTAATACATTCAGGCAGTGTTTCAAGCTTAATACGTGATAGTTTGATATATCTCAAATGTTTCAGCCGACCAACAGATTCTGGTATCTCTCTGCTGGATTATAGCTTAAATCCAACAGACGAAGTTGACTCAAACTGGACAGCACATTGTTAAGTGACTTCTTAATGAATGAGCTGGACACCAATCACGACCATCATAAATTATTAGGAATAGGCGGAATGATCGCAACTTGTTTGCCTCATGAAAAGTTGTTGATGCAATTATTCAAAATCTATTGCCAGATTGACACAGCTTGGAAGAAATGAATTCACGCTATTATTCTTGATGTACAAGCATCTTTCACGGGTAATGGAACGCACAAGATCATGGACTAAATCGTGCATACTTATTATTGTTACTTGTGCATTCTTCTTTGAATATTTTTATTTTAGAAAATGCTCGATAACTTGAAAGAAGGAACATGACAATAGAATATAAAAAAAATCATTGCTAACATCCTCTTCTTGTCTGGGATGATCTAAAGACGAAACAAAACCCTCGGCAATCCAAAGCTGAACCAATTTTTTCTGAAACGTTAGATAACATTTCGGGTACAACAAACAGTAAGCTAAGCATTGCTTCATAGAGGACGGCAAATGACTGTAACTCTACCTCAATGCTGGTATAATCCGATCTTCATCCTCAGACAACTGCCAAATTTCGCTATCTCTAGTAGCCAACCACTCGGTCTCTCTTCTAGATCGCAATAAGCTTCCTAGCGAATTTTCTGCCAATGGCACACCCGTGCACTTTCTCACAATCTCCTTCCCAAATGCCTCTAGCTCGAGCAACTTCCACACCTTGCTGCCAAATGCCCTTGCTTCAAACAAATTCCAACAATGTTCGTCAGGCAAACCCTTCTAGTAATGCGGTTCGACAGTGCCAGTCATCATCGCAACACTTTCCTCGCGCACAGTGACAATGATTTTACTTCCTTTGGTTCCACCTCTTAGAATTTGCATTAGCCGATCCCAATTCCCTTGATTCTCAGTCCAAACATCATCTAGAACAAGCAAATATCTATTACCACCCAATGTTTCTCCAAGCTGACGCTGCAAGAGTCCAAGTCAGATAGATGGCATTGAATCCCTGTGGCTGAACCTACACTTGTTCTCATGAGCCTCTTCAGATCAAAAACCTCTGAAACGTAAAGCCCACAATAGTTTATCAAAATATCTCCTTACCCTCTCATCATTGAACACCAACTGTGCAAGCTTCGTCCTCCCCAAACCACCCAAACCAACTACTGGAAGAATTGACACATTCATATCATCATTCACATCAACAAGCCAATTTATGATCTTCTCTTTATCTTGAACTCTTCCATGGACATCATTTTCCTTCACAAAAGAATGAGTTTCTCGTTCACCAACAACATCACTGGCCATTCAATAGCACACAACCTTCTCTCAAATGGGATCTCCTCTCCTCTGCAATCTCGTCCAGCCTCTCTGCCTTATTTTTCTGATCTTGTGGCGCATCCTCAAGCGAAAAACAAGCGAGTTGGAAAGCGAAAAGAAGGCGCTTATCTTCCCGGAAAAATGCCTTTTTTTGAAGCAAAATCTGGACTTCGAGTCGTCGAGCAAGTCATCGGCATCGTAGGCGACATCCCTGAGCTTTGCCAGGCAGTTGTGCACGGCGCGCTTCCGGATGGAGCGTCTGGGATCACGTCTTGAAACAGCGACAGTGTGCTCCGCGGCTTCCGTTCGTCTTTGTCGACGGCACAAAGCAAGCGGAGCGCTCCGTCGACCAAAGGGCCCTCTTGCCGGAGACCCTGTGGAGGAAGGCCGACAGCGCCACTGTTTGCGCCATTGCTTGGTCGACGTCGCCGGAGAAACCCATTCCTTGTCGGAGAAGGATCTCGGAATCGCTTCGGTGAAGGCTTGGGCTTTTGTTGACTTGGGCAAATATTGCATTGCCCTTGAGTACTTTTAGGAGCTGGAGTTCGCATGATATTTTTTAGTATTTAGTCCAACTCAGCTATTTTTTTAAATTTATTATAAATAGCTTCTTGAATTCTATTGGAATTACACGTTATACTTACCTTATTTTTTTAATATTTATAAATAATTCCTAAAACTTAAAGATTTTGTAAACTAATTATGTCCGAATATAAATATAAAAATATACCAATTCTCAAAGTCCAAATACATAATTTTTGGATTTGTCTTCTTGCTTTTTTTTTTTGAGTTTTTATAATAAATTATTTATCGTATTATCAATTTACAAAATTTACTTATCTTAATTTTTTTAAAAAATATGTGTTTTAATATTAAACAAATATCTATAGTAAAATAAGTTTTAAAAAATTATTGATTAATTTAATTTTATTATTTAAATTAATATAAAAAATTAAATTGTTTTTATTTGATTTTATTTCAGAAGATCAATCATAATTATTGGACAATTAGTATAATAAAATTAGATTTTAAATTTTTAGTTTCATAAAATCGAATTATTATTTTTTATAAAAATAAAAAAATTATTTTTATATTAATTTAATAATTATCTAAAATAAATTTAAATGAGAATAATTCAAATTTTTATATTAATTTTAATTGAAAAATTCGAATTAAAATAAATTATTTTTTAATATTTTAATCAAAATATTCTTTAAAAATTTTTTAGTATAAAGCGCATAAATTTTTTTACTAATAAGAATAAGATAAATAATTATTCATAAATTCGTAATAAATAAGGATAAGATAAATAATTATCCATAAATTCCAAAGACTCGACAAACAAATACGGGGGGGAGAGACCAAGCGAAGACAAAAGACCCAAATTCTGCCCCCAAACTGGGACGAAGACCAGAACCCTAATGAGAAGGACCTCCGCTCTCGGCGCTTTCGGCTCGCCGGGAGAGCCCTAACCTCGCGGCGGCGGCGGCGGCGGAGCCCGGATCGGCCGCGATGGCGGCGGAACTGGGGCAGCGGACGGTGGAGTTCTCGGCGCTGGTCCGGCGGGCAACGGAGGACTCCTTCCTCGCCCTCAAGGAGCTGGTGGAGCGGTCCAAGGCTCCGGAGGACCAGTCCGACTCCGAGAAGAAGATCGAGCTCCTCAAGTACATTGTCAAGACTCGCCAGCGCATGCTCCGCCTCCATGTGCTCGCCAAGTGGTGCCAACAGGTCAGCTGCTCGTCTTCTTTGTGCACTTTCTCTTTCGAAGCTTCCCCTTTGATTCTCTTGGTTTAATATCATTAGGTTAAAAACTTGTAGTTTCTCAAGAATCGCCGGGGAGTACAACTCTTGTAGTTTTCCTTATAGACACTAAAGAGCGAATCTTGCCCACCGTTTGTGCAGTATATCAAGGAATTTGTAGTCGAAACCAT
>RXID01022209.1:600000-829109 GCA_005019695.1 Trichopus zeylanicus subsp. travancoricus
TTCTCAAGGGCTCCATCTTCCACACCGGAAGATTACGAACAAAACACATCAATGAAATCATTTCATATGGGGAAAACCATAGTTTACTGACAAATAAACTATAACTAGATAAAAATATGTAGCAATCAAAATATGACATCATGTTTGCAAACTATCCTCATATGATTGACATACTATTTAAATATTTTCACCACCAAGCCTTTAGTCATTGGGTCAGCCAGATTATCTGCAGAGGATATTCATGAAACAATAATATATTTCTTCTGAACTTTTTCACGGACATAATGAAATTGCAGCTCAATATGCTTTGCCTTGGAATGACATCTAGCATCCGTAGTAAGGGATATAGCTGCATCATTATCACAGATTATCTGTATTGGCCTATCAATATAATCAACTACCTGGAGGTCAAAAAGAAAATATTTTAACAACATAGTATGTTTACTAGCCTCACAACAAGCTATGTACTCTGCCTCCATAGTTGACAAAGTAGTAGTAGTCTGTTTCATACTGCGCCATGAAATAACTCCCTCTGCCAAAGTAAACACATATCCAGATATCGACTTCAAACTGTCCTCACATCCTTTCCAATCAGAGTCTATATATCTAAGAATATTTAATGATTTATAACCATCAAATAATAGCACATAATTTTGGGTTTTCTTCAAATAATAAAAAACCTTTTTAATTGCTTTCCAATGGGTCATTCTTGAATTACTCTGATATCTACCAAGAAGTTTTACAACAAAAGCAATATCTGGACGGGTACAGATCATCAAATACATCAAATTGCCAACAGCTGAAGCATAGGGAATTTTCTGCATCTCCTATCTCTCAATCTCATTCTGAGGACATTGTTGAAGATTAAGTTTATCACCTTTAATTATATAGCTGACTCTCCAGCTTTACAATTGTCCATATTATATTTCTGAAGAATTTTAGCAATATATGTCTCCTGAGAAAGCCCAAGTAATCGGCGCTTTCTGTCTTTGTATATTTTAATACCCAAGACATATGAAACATTGCCAAGATTCTTCATTTCAAGGACTATAGACAATATTCTTTCAGTTTCTCTGAGGAAATTCAGTTCATTACCTACCAATAAGATATCATCAACATATAATATCAAAATTTGAACTTTACCCCCATTGACTTTTAGGTATATACAATTATCAGCTGTATTCTCCTGAAAACCAAATTTTGTGAAATTGAATATACCGCTGTCGAGAGGCTTGTTTTAAACCATAAATAGATTTATGTAGTCTACATACTTTTGATTCATCACTTTTTTGGATAAACCCTTCTGGCTGAATCATATAAATTTCTTCTTCAATAACTCCACTCAGAAATGCTGTTTTAACATCTATCTGAATGAGTTCATAATCATAGTGAACAACCAATGCCATGAAGATTTTCAATGAATCTTTTCTAGAGACCGGAGAGAATATCTCATTATAATCAATCCCTTCTCTCTGAGTGTATCCTTTAGCAACTAGCCTTGCTTTATATTTGTCAATTTCACCATTGGCTTTTAATTTAGTCTTATAGACCCATTTGCAGCCAATTGGTTTGCAGTTTACAGGAATTGGCACTAGAGACCAAATCTCATTTTTCTGTAGGGAATCAATTTCTTCAATCATTGCATTCAACCAGAATTTTGCATTCCCACTGCTTATCTTCTGAAAAATTCAATGGATCATCATTTTCTGTGATCAATGATATAGACATCTCATTTATATCATCTGAACTCTAAATGTGCATATCTCCAATTTTCTCTAAATATGCAACATAGTTATTTGATAGAGCTAATCTCCGAATTCTTCTGGGTCTTTCATCTGACTGGTGTGGCACAACCATCGGTGCTTCACCTTATCGAGCTCTATCTGACTCATCTTTAAGTTTAATTCTTTTTCTCTGGCTTCCTGTGACAGATGTGCCCTATTCAAGAAATTTGACATCTCTGCTTTCAAATATGGAGCCCTGAACAGGATTGTATAATCTATAACCCTTAGATCTGTCCGGAAGACCAATGAACTTACAGCTTAAGCTCCAAGCTGCAGTTTTTTGCATATTAGGTTCAACAATTCTAGTTTATGTATCACAGCCCCAGATTTTGAGATGATTCAGACTAGATTTTCTCCCAAACCATAACTCAAAAGGAGTTTTAGGAACAGATTTGGATAGTACTCTATTTAAAATGTATGTAGCCATTTTCAGTGTTTCGCCCCATAAAAAGTCTGACAATTCACTGAAAATTAACATACAATGTATCATATCCATCAAAGTCCTGTTCCTCCTTTCTACTACTTTATTTTGCTCTAAATTTCCTGTAATGGTTGTATTTGTAATGATTCCATGATCCTGTAAAAATTATCGAAAAATATCGAAAGTGTATTTACCTCCTCTATCTGACATGATAGCTTTAATCTTTCTGCCCAGTTGATTTTCAATTTCAGTTTTATACACATTAAATATTTCAAATACATTCGAATTTTTATGTAGCAGATACATATACCCATACCATGAGTAGTCATCAATGAATGTTACAAAATATCTTTGGCCATTATTTATGACTACTCCATTCGAGCCACAAATATCTGTATGGATTAGATCTTAATGTCTTTGGAAATGATACTTTTGTCATCTTTCCTTTAATACAATCCACACAGATAGCAAAAAGTCATCAAAATTTATATTTTACAGAATTCTGTCATGACAGAGTCTTTTCAATTTGTCTTTACCAATATGACCTAAACGACAATACCATAGACGAGAAGAATTCTTATCCAACTGCACAGTTGGATCATAAGGGCATATATGTCTGGAATCAATATTATAACACTGTATTATAGAGTCAACTTCCAGTTTCACATGCAATTTATACAAACCATCAGATACAGTACCAGTAGCAACAACAACACTGTCATACATCAGAGATAGAGTTTTTGCCAAAAACAAAACAATAACCAGCTTCTGTAAGTCTGGAAACTGACAGTAAGTTACGTCTGATAACTGGTGCAAAAACTGTATTTGACAGTAAAATAGTATAATCACCATGGAGAACTAAAGTGTATGTCCCAACACTAATGACCTTAGCTCGCTCATTGTTCCCCATGAAAACATACTTCACTTGATCATCTGGGTTCCTTAGATCCAGGAATCCCTGCATAATAGTTGATATATGGACCGATGATCTCGAGTCCACAATCCATGCATCAGGAGAAATATCAATATAGTTTGATTCAAAGCAAACCAGACAATTTACTGGATCGAGAATTAAACTTATGTTTCTTTTCAGCTGATTCAACTTTCACAAATTCAACTTTGATGGCCTTCCTCCTTTTATCCTCTGAGACACACTGATTCAGCAATTCATTCATCGTCCAATGATGATCATGTGTATTATAGTTAATAATGAAAGTCTCAAAGGATGCAAGCAGCGAGTCCAGGATACAATATGTGACATATTCATCATCAAGACTTAAGCCAAGCTTTTCAACTCATGTGCAATCAAGAACATTGTCAGAATATGCTATCGAACATTCCCATACTCAGCTAATTTTGTGTTGTACAGTTTCCGAGTCAAAGATAATTTCTTGGCTTTAGAGGACCCAACAAATCTATCATGAATAATCTGAAGTAATTCTTTGGCAGAATAAACATCTGATAGACTGACACGAACTGTTTCAAAAACTATTCTTCTGATTATCAGTTTTACTAGTTTATCAGCTTTGTGCCATTTTTCAAACTGGCTTGACCCAATAGACGGTTCAGTAGTATCAAGAGCAATGCCAAAACCTTGAAATGCCAAATGAGCTTCTAGTTCACTTCTCCAAGTCGAGTAATTTGATCCATTCAAGATCTCAACCTTGAAGAGTTGACTATTAGATTCCATACTGTAAATTTTGCAATGGATAGCTTAAAACACAATAAATGCATTTCAATGACAAATAATCCATGATTCCATTGATCGAAATAGGGATTATCATTGTGATCTTATATTAGCTCCTTTGGGAAACTAACACAAACCACGACATCCCATAAATCACAAGCCGAATCAGAATTGGGATTAAATTGTGATCTTGTACTACTTCTTTTGGGAGAATAACACAAATCATGAGATCCCACCAATCACCAGTAAAATCAGAATTGGAATAAATTGTGATATTGTACTACCTCCTTTGGGAAAATAATACAAACCACGAGATCTCGCAAATCACGAGTAAAACCAGGATCGGGATAAATTGTAATCTTGTACTATCTCCTTTGGGAAAATAATACAAACCACGAGATCCCGCAAATAAAATCATAATAGTCACAAATAAATTTTCAAGATATTCTATATTTATTTCTTCTCTATACCAACTCAACCTTTGAGTCAAATTGACTAAAGTTGAAAATAAATATAGAATAACAGTATTTATAAATTAAAATAACCTCAAAACCTTTTGGGAAAATATTCAGTTATTTTAACTCATAAATATAATCACGAGTAAATAATAATGAAAATTTATTTTTCAATAATTCAAATAATCAAAAACCTTGATGTTAATCAAAATTAATTTGATTAACATAAGCCACAAATCGAACCGAAATTGAAATCCAAAATCATAATTCAATTTGAAATCAAATTGTAATTCACTGGCCGAACTAATTCAACCTAATCGCAACTCAAATTGAATGACCATCAAGTTGCAATTCACGGCCCAAACAATTGAAAATGAATTGAATTGCAACTTTGCATAAAAGCCCTTTCAAAATTTAATTCACAATTAATTTCGAAAATTCAACAAATGGTTGAAAAATCACCCTAAATCAAAATTTTGGAAACCAAACTCGAATTTTTTTCTACCAATAAAATTGTGGAGACCAATAGGCTATTACATATCATTTTCAGCTCAAGTCCAAGATAAAAACTCGATTTTCCCAAATTGGATTTCGGAAAATTAAACTGAAAACAATTATAATTCGATTTTTCGCGAATCAACCATCAAAAGGTTGCTCTGATATCAATTTCGGACTCTAATTTTTTCCTTTTGACATAAAATCCACGAGAAAATCAAGTTTAAAATGGAATAAAATTGATTTACATATCTGAGGGCTTAAATCGAAATTCTGAAACTTTAATATGCAACTTTCAACAGATCCACCTTGAGTTTTTGCCACTCTCTGATGAGAAAGAGTCAAAGAGGAAGAAAAATTTCACAGAAATCAGAAACAGAGAAACCTCTACTCTTCAATCTCTCTCTCGAATTCTCAAAATCGCGAAATCAAGGTTACTTATTGGCTTTTTACAAATAAGCCCCCGAAATTTATTGTAATTACAAATCAGAGTTTTGTAATTACAACTAAGGCCAAATATTTACAAAAAAGTTCAAATTAAATAATTCAAATAAAACAATTTATCCTCCTCTGACCAGTCAACCCCAAGGTGAGATCAGGTACTGGGTATACCGTAAAACATTCCGACTCATCACGAAACACCCAAATGAGCATACACATACAATATTTGGTTCTGTCTATACTGTCATCCATTATCATGCAAATATCAATTAGACAGTCAGATTTGAGCCACTCACTACATTTCCAAACTATTTGATCCGAATTGCATAAACAAATTTATTTTAAAAATAAATCAATAAACAGTCTATAAAGTCACAGGACTAACATAGACAACTCTGCTTCTTCCAATTCTGATGATCCAGTTGCCTATACTGATAAAATGGTTCATTCTGGTTAAGAGTTGGTGATGGTTTTGCCTTCAAAGAGAGGTTTTTTCCGAAAATGTAATTGATAGAATGTTGCCCAGATGGATTTTTAGATGTGTAATGGATATTAGATCAGGGACTGAAACCGAGCTCAATTACTGATAAATTTTCTGAATGGAGATCTACATGTATAATGTCCTTGATTGCCTTTTCCTTTTTTCTGCATCTCTCTCCTGGAAATTTTTTTTATTTTCATATTAGGATGTCAAATTTTGTATCCAAGTCTGGCCGGCAGCCTAGCACTATACAGGACCATCGATCAACATGATGTGAATGATTAAATATCATTCAAAAGGAGCTTGTTTTCCCATTGACGAGGATATTTACATTCTCCTTATTTTTCGTGGATTCGCCTGTGGATTTCTCCTTTACTCGATCACAGGCTATCTTGCATAAATAAATTTTAATAGTCTTTAATTCAGAATAAATCTATTGCATATATTCATTCCAATTTTTTTGGAAAAGCTAATGCCAACCTGTGTTCCATCGAAGCAAGTATGTTGGTGTGGTTCCCACACAATGATATCCAGTGTGGCAGCGCATCACATGGCGCATGATCCATTGATCTCCTTTCCAGACAACAAAAGGCCCGGAAAACGAAATGACACCACACGGAAACCTTTCTGTCTAGTGCCGGTCCTGAGCCCAGCCCCAGCCCACGAGCCATAACTGCGACCACAACCGTAATTTCCTCCAAATCTAAAATCAAAAGACAATATTCCCCTGAAAAAGGGCGGACTCAAGGCCACTTATTCAATCGGGTTGACTTGGCGTGAGATCCGGTCCTCGGCTCACCGCTATTTATTCCCCGCTCTCTCTCCCTCCAATCGTACTTTTAGCTCCATTTTTTCTCTCGATTCGAATCCAAAAAGAAGAAGAGCAAAGAGGAGGAAGCGAAAGAAGATCGAGGCAATGTCGTGGCAGACGTACGTGGATGACCACCTGATGTGCGACATCGAGGGCCACAAGCTCGCCGCCGCCGCCATCATCGACCACAACGGCGCCGTCTGGGCCCAGAGCGAATCCTTCCCTGATGTATATTCTTGCCTCCATCTCGTCCTTTTGATCGGTTTTTTGGTGAAAGGAACGCTTTTGAATCGGATGCATTGCATTGTCTTTGTGATTTTTTTTTGATCGATTTGAATTGTTGATCCTTTTCCGTTGCCTCGACTTATATGGCCGTGTGTTTCGATGTTGATAATATAATTTGGGTGGATAATATAATTGAATGCGATATGGTTGATCTAAGTGCTTCAATGAGGCTCTCAAATTGTCCTGGCATATAAAAAAGGCATCTTTTTGCCTTTTGTTTGCGTTTTTGTTGCTTCTCAGGGCCATGTTAAAAAACTCCACGCAAAAAACTTGTGCTTTCTATTACTGGTGTTTTGGGTCCAATACATTGGCCGTTGATAAGTATAGTTTTCTCTGTTTGTTAACAATACTAAAAGTGAATGTTTTTGGTATGCTTGCTCTGAACTAGATCAAATCGTCTTTATTTTCATGTTGGTTAGCGGGCTACTGATATATTGGATAAAATAGTCGAACCTTTGAGTCATGTTCTTGATTAGACATTGATTGGATGCATATACTACATACTGAGTCTAAGTCATCCTCTGATTGATTTGGATTTTAAGCATATGTTTTCGAGTGAAATATGTACTATGTAGGGGCTACAATTCTATGTTGTTGCATAATTCAATGAAGTTCAGATAATTCATGAATGATTGGTGATAGTTCAAACGAAAGAATTGGTTTGTGTATCCAATGAGACTCTTGAACGAAAGCCAAGATTCTTCAAATGTATTGAATTTTTCTTCCTGATTTCCAGATCAAGTTGTTTAAGGTCCTCTGCTTGAGCAGATGCATGTATCCAGTGCTATGGCATTTAACTGGAAATGATTATCTATTGCACATGAAAATGTCCTTAATTATAGTTATATTTTGTAGTTTTTTGACTTATCAATTGGTCACTAGAACTACTGTGCAAAAAGTTAACTCAAAAGCACATACTACTCAGAACAGGGATAGATATATGGGCATTTGTATTAGACATATAAATTAATTAAGGTTCCTATAGGTTCTAGGCACAGGCATTAAGGTGCAAGGGAAGTCTAGGCACCTATGAAGTATTGTAGTCACCTTATATCTCTGCATGCTCTTGGGCTGCTGCCACTAAGCTGTGTCTATCAATTTCTAAAACATTATCCATCTATTTTCAACATATGGAGTAAGATGTTTGTTCCACATGACTCCCTCACATTTGTTGGATTCATGCAGATCAAACCTGATGAGGTAACTGCCATAATGAATGATTTTAATGAACCTGGTTCCCTTGCTCCTACTGGCTTGCATCTTGGGTCAACAAAGTATATGGTAATCCAAGGAGAACCTGGAGCTGTTATTCGTGGAAAAAAGGTATGTATAACATTTTCCCTACCCTACTACCATACTTGTCCTTATTATTATTTGATGCTTTCTTCTATTGTATTTTTATCTCTTTATGAAGCCTGTTAATCTTTTCTATTTCACTTGCGGGGTCAAATTTTAGACATTGTTATTCTGTTCAATCATTAGATTTTTTGCTCAGATACTTCAAATTTGGTTTCAATTTGTGTTGGCTTTTTGACTGGACACAGGACATGCATAGAAGTCTTTTCTTTTGATGTATCAATTATTTCCGTCTGTATTCATCTTTGGTAGATGTTTCTTCGGTGAAGTCTATTTTGGGTTCATCCGGTGACAACATCCGTATGTTAAAGATGTAACTGTAGTACATGCTTAGGTTAGTTAAAATACCTTTGTCAATCTGTTGATAGCGAAAAACATTAGATATCATATGTGAAAATAGTTTCTTGTTCATTTGATATTTTTGGATGGAATATAAAGAAAAGCACACAAAATTTATTTTATTCCACACCTATGCTGATGAGATTCGATAACCTAGTCAGTTTGCAAGTCTTCTATTCTCTCAAAATCTCACATTAAACCTTGTTTCTCCATTTCACAGGGATCAGGTGGTGTCACTGTGAAGAAAACCAACCAGGCCTTGATATTTGGGATCTATGATGAGCCCATGACTCCAGGTCAGTGCAACATGGTTGTTGAGAGGATGGGCGACTACCTCATTGAACAGGGCCTGTAGATCACCATCCTTGCTCAACATGAATCATCATCCTCACCATCATTTTTGTCTTCTGTGGCTGAGATCCATTACTCCCTTTTTCGAAGTTTTAAGCTTGCAGTTTCAGCAACCATGGACTGATGTTCTGTACATGTGTTCTGCATAATAATCCTGTTGGTGTTTTTGGGTTGCTTTTGTTTTGGTCCCCTTCATTTCCCCCCCCCCCCCCATTTTTCTTCAATTTCTGGTCCCCTGTTCTCAGCTGAGTTGCCAATCTAGCAACTAGGGACTGAATAAATTTGTATTAATGTCTGGCTTTTTTTTTCTTTTGGGCTGTTCTTGTAAAGCTTTTGAATATAAGTTGTTGTTACTATGGGCTTTTGAATATAAGTAGTTGTTACTATGGGCTGTTCATATTGGAAAGTTTATTTTGCTCCTGGAATGCACTTGTGAACTGTGGCAGCATTTGGTTCGGGGTTAAGTTAACCCTAGTTTAGTAGTGGTAACCACAGCTTGGGTTTAACTTGTCTGAGCCAACGGAAGCCTGGTTAACCCTGAAGGTTACCAAAATGTTAGCGCCTAGATTTATGTGAATCTCAATCGTCCATATGTAAATTTTATGTTGTGGTTGGTGAGTTGGTGAACCACAGGTAAATATGTATTGACTACTAATTAACAGAAGAAAATATACAATTGGATGCCTGTTTGCTGATATAATTTTTATGCGCCAGTAGATTCTGATTGATATTGCATCTTATAATTGAGAAGCTAACCACACAACATGGGAATGTTTCTCCAATATATTTTATTTTAGCAAATGAAACCATCAGACTATAGGAAATGGAAATCTATCTATTAACTGGAGAGCTAACTGAAATGGTGCGGGCATTTGGGTTGCTGAAGAAGATTTTGCAATGTACACAATGTTCGCCACAGAAGCAGATCTGGGGGAAACTCATTGCAGAAAAGCTAAAGAAGTCTTTCGTTCAAGCAAATGATTGGCTCTGGACAATAGACGCAAGTCCATGTATACTACTGACTACTGCATATCAAGCAGCGTAATTCTCAACAGTCGTTAGATTTTTTTCTTCTGATAATGACGCTGGACAGTACATCCGTTATTTGAACAAAATGCTGTCGCGCATCCGTAACAGATAAATTTCAGCGATATTTGGAGTTCAAAACCGAAGGACCTGATGCTGTTGATATGAATGGTCTCTACCCAGTTTACAGGTATGTCACCGCTGAAGGATACCTGCAACGCTTTTTCTAAAGAGGGGCTGTTGAGTTGATTTTACATTAAACAAGATAAGATTAGTTACAAACAACGCCTGGGATTCCCAGTGTCTCGCAAGCTTTGCCATCAAGTAATAAAAGGAACTTTAAATTTAAGATCTTCTATTTTTTTCGTTTTATGTTAGCTTTCCATTAAGAACAAGGGAAGCCTGAGTCACAGCCCTGGCAACTCTCCAGATTTCATGCTGTACAGATTTCCATGACTCCGAGGTGTTTAGTGTCGTCGCTTTCTCGATGGCATCGTCAATGCCCAGGAATGATTTAGATCCGTAGTCGTTGTGTTGTGCTGATCCATACACCTATGGGATACATTTTATTTTTCATCAGAAAAACGAAGATATTTGTGAAAGTATAGTTCGGTCAAAAATTTTGGATGATTTAAACTTACAAGATGCGTGTACCAATTTCTTCCAAATAGACCATCTCGATCAGTAAATGCTCGCTCTTGCAGCATCAACCTGTCATTCATATCTCGAACTTTTGATGCATCCTGCCCCCATTTTGAAGACCAAAGTTTGCTTTCTAAGTCCTGTATTTGGACATTCACTAAAATATGAGCATTTGAATTAGGGTCAATCTATTACAGTTACAGATGACGATACCTTTCTTTCCCTATTGATTTTGGCGGCAGCTTTCTTTAGTTCTTCAATAGATTTGTACAAGGGCACGAAACTTGCATCTATCCCTAATATCTCTTCTTCTAATATCTTTGTGGATCGCTGGTGCTCAAATTACAGCTTAAAACTTAAAAACTGGCATTTCAACCATAAACAAACTGATATCTTTGCTAAAATTTGTAGCGATGTGTTTGACCCTACATCAGTATGCAAACATGGTTGCATCTTGGCATTTAAAATAAATAAAGGGAGATGGTACCTTGAGTTCAGAAGCATAGCTGGCATAGTCAAAAGGCAAGAATTCATCATCTGCGAGTCTTAAGGCAACCCATCCCCAGACACTCGCCACTAACCAAGAAAGATGAGTTCAGAGTAGACAGAAATTACCAATGGTATTCTGATTGAACTGCATGTTTCCTATTGGAACTAATGTTTATAATCTCATTAGTTAATCAACAAAATTCATCATGAAGCATGGAGAGTCAACCAGTTTGGGTTGGATAGGTTTGGAATAAACTGGCAGGGATTCTAAGGATTTTGCACTAAACTTTATTATCTTAAGCCATTAGTAAAATATCAAATAGTTTGAGTTCTACACTCCAGAAAATTCTTAAGAGTACCTACTACCTGCAATGTGCCTATGAAACATTGGGTCACCAAATTTTTGCATCCAATTGAAGTCATCATATAGGGAGTGATAAACTGGGTATCCTGCAACAGAGTTCAGCAAGTCCAAGAGTGTCTAAAACATAAAATCACATGGAAAAATTTCAGCATATAATCCTCAAACCAAAAATGAGATGGAACCATATTATTTAGATCTCTCTAGATCAATGTTGCAAGTGATACCAGATGGTAGGTAAGGTACCTTCTCCAAAGGACATTTCAACTGAAGGAACTCCAACATGATGGACAAAACCAGCAAAATCTGATCCACCTCCACCAAATCTTCCAACCTTGAAGAGAAAGATGTTGAAATATTATAGCAACTAACCTTCCATCCTTCACAAGAAAGAAGTTTAAATATTATATGAGACATTCTTCCTTTTCCCCTCTTTTTGCAGAATTCATGAACAGCAATGTGTATTCTTCAGGCATCAATACCACATATTGCTATCACAAAAGCAATTTCAGAACAGAATTCTACTTTCCAAGGGGGAACCACTAGATGCAATTCATGACAAATAATGTCCTTGAAGAATTATCTGGATCTTGAACCTTCACAAATTGTGAAAAATAAGGGATCAAATGCATGATTTACACTCTAAAAACTGGCATGATTTACTGTTGCCATTTAAACAGAAAATATAGCATAACTGCAACTGATCCTGCTGCTAGAATGTAACCTTTGACGGCTACCAAATGTAAGAGTTTCATTAAGAAGCATTCTTGTTGAATATAATGCTGTTACTATAGTAGATTGTCATATCTTTGAGAAAATCCAGCAGAAAGGCAATCTTAGTTGAGAATGTTATTGACCTTGCAAGTTGCTTGTTTTAGTTCATCAAGTTGTGGGGTTGCAGAAACATGAAACCCGTCTCCAGCTACTGCAGAGTCCACATTCAGATAGGCAACAGCCCTTGAAGTTAGCATCTCTCTGTTCTCCTCAACCCACTCAACTGATCCTAGCTGCAACAATATATAGATGTAATCAAGGAAAAACTGTGAGAGGAAGCAGCAATATATTTGTGCTTAACTTGTATATCACGCGCGCGCACACACACACACAGACCAAGCCATACTCTTCTGCATCCCAATTGCAAAAGATAATGGTTCGGCGAGGTCTCCAACCTCTCTTTTGCAGCTTTGCAAGCCTCTGAGCTACCTAGGCCACACCAAGAAACACTAAAATGAGGGACTATAACATTTAATACTTTTTTTTCAAGGGAGCAACAAAGCACTAGCAAAATTTGGAAGTTACCAAGAAATGGTTGTGGCTAAAATTTGCCACAGGAATGCTGAACTAAATAAAACTAGTAATGTTCTTTTAGCTCAGGGTGTCTAAATATGAGGACCGTGTGCAACTTCAGCAGGTTTGTGCGAAAGCATCAAGGCAGATGCAGGAAATTCAGTTCTTTTGAAGGATAAAGCTGCAATTACCTCAAGCAAAGCAGCAGTTCCACTATTGGGGTCGACAGCCCCAAATGTCCATGCATCACGATGGTTTCCTAGTAGCACATACCAGTAGATATTGAAAGATGATAAAATAAGTTTCAATATCTTGACCTGTTCATAAGCTTCCATTAGCATTTCCGGTGTCAGTTAACAGCTCCAGAAACTTATTGTGACAGTCACACTACTTACTAAACGCCTTTGGAACAAAAATAGCTCATCCTTTTCGCATCTCCTGTTGAAAAATCTTCTCCCGTTACACGTTACCCAACCAGGACCCACGAGATTCCCGTTCGGACAAGCGGACCATTTCAATCCCACATCTTTCACTTTCACAAAGACAAAGCCGAAGATATGGGACAGAATTTATCAGGCATTCCCTCAAACATATTGAGTTCCAGAAGCCACAAAGCCCCAAACTTCCCCTTCAGAGAATAGAAACTCACAGAATCTTTCCCCCCCATTCTTCAATCCACAAACAAACACATTCGTCAGTTCGAAACAAGACCCGAATCTTAACCGACGAAATGGACAATGAGAACAGAGCAATCACCTTTTTTTCTTAAAAAAGGCATTACCTGTCTGGTTCTTCCTCCCCTTCAATCACCGCAAACACGTTCTCAATGGTTGCAATCGTCTCATTGGCCTGATTAAATTAGCAACAATTCATGAAGATCAAAGCATGAAAATTTCTAGGAAAAAAGAGAGAAAAGCTGCTCACAATATAGGTGAGATTGAGGACCCCAGGACCAGGGCCAATGTGGTAGACCGGCGCGCCGTCTGCTCCCTGCCAATCAATGGGCGCCACGTTCCCCCCGATGCTCGCCTGAATCCTCTCGCCGTCCGCCCCCGACACCGGCAGCGACAGAATTGCCGGTAGGAGCCCCGCCGCGACCTGCGCCTCCCTCGCCACCCGCTCGCACGCGCCCCGCACGCTCCCCCACCCCGGCGTCGTCGGATCCCCCAGCCCCCGCCACGTGCTCCCCACCTGCACCCCCGTCGCCGGCATCCACGGACCCGCCGGAAACCCCTTCCCCTCGCCGCCGCTGCCGCCGTAGTCCTTCCGATCAGTGTACACCACCGCCCCCGCCGCTCCCGAGTCGTGCGCGTTCTTCACGATGTCCCCCCGGTAGATCTTTCCGTAGCGCGCGAGCACCACGGCGCTGGCGAGGTCCACGCCCATCGATTTGAGGAGCTGGAAGTCCTCGACGCGGCCGAAGCCAGCGTAGGCGGCGGGGCCTACGGCGGATCCAGAGGCGGCGTAGGCGTGGAAAGTGGGGACCACGTCGGCGACGGGGAAGGGATCGCCGGGTTAGGGCTTTTGGATGAGATCGAAGGGGAGGGAGGAGAGGAAAAGGGAGCGATGGAGCGGATAGGTGAGGAAGACGTCGAAGAGGGAGGAGTAGGCAGGGAGGGGGAGGGAGGAGAGAACGGAAAGGACGTAGGCGGCAGTAGTGGCAGCAGTAGGAGTGCCGGCGAGGTGGGGATGGGCGGTGAGGGTAGCAAGGTAGCGCGCGGAGGTCGCGTTGTCGGCGAGGGAGAGGAAGAGGTCGTGGTACGTGGATTTCGGTGGCGGAGCAGTGGTGAAGTGGAAGAGGAGGAGGAGAAGGAGGAAAATGGCCGGAGCTAGAAACACACGGAGCCCGCGAGGGGCGGAACCGGCGGCGACGACCGGACGTTTGGGCTGGCGGAGAAGGCTTTGCTTCATTTTTTTTTATTTCTCTGGTTTCCAACGAGGAGGAAGCGGGAGATTTGGTGGGGGTTTAAATAGCGCTTGGAGTACTTGAGTTTTTTTTTATAATATTATATATATATATAATATATATATATATATTATTTATTTATTTATTTAAAAAATATAAATATTTATTTTGTTAATATGTCTTTTTATTTAAGTTTTGGTTTACATTTTGGTGGTTTCGATTGTAACAAAGCTCGAATTATTTTTTATTTTTTATTACTAAATATTAATTTTAAATTTAAAAATAGTAAAAAATGAAAAAATACATATTTTTTTAAAAAGTATTAAATAAAATTTTTTGGGTAATAAATTACTTAAATATATGAAGAAAAAAATGCAGTAGGTTAAATTCAATCCCAAGTTTACTTGATCCATAATCAAATTCTTAATCATTTATCTATGCTAAATATATTTTATAATTAGAATGTAATATATAAGAATAAAAAAATATTTATAAAGTTTGAAATTAAATTTTAAATCCAAATATTTTGCATTAATCCGAAATCAAAACGTTTGATCGAAAATTAAAATCTTATTTTTAATACTAGTAGTCACAATTGTCCTTTGATACTAATCTTCACAAATAACAATTAGATAGGGGGTTTTTCGCAACAAAATTTATTTCCACTGCAAAAAAGAAAGGGGTGCCCTCCTTAAAAGGAATCCGTTCGGTACTATATTTGGCTGCGCATTGAGAGGGACAAGGTATAGAAGATGAGCAAAGAGCCGTGCAAGCATACCTAATGGCATGTTTAGGATTTTTTGGTATCTGGAAATGAACTGGTTGCCATTGTTTTCGCCGAAAGGTCGACTTTCGTCCTTCGGTCCATAGCACAAAGACAGACAAATTTGACGGAAAAACATATGCAAATGATAAAGACGGATAACACACGGTGATTATAGATAATGATCATCATATTGGATTGTAAAAATACAAGTTATATAGAATTAAAAACAACATAGAATGTTTGGATGTACTGATAGAGCGATAGATGTGTCCATATTTCTCTCTTATCCACAAGACTGGGAGTTTATGCTTGCATTGATCAAGGAAACAAGCTTGGAGAATTGTGGCATGTTTGGAATGAGCCATGCCTTCTTGTTTTCCTAATAAAAGAATAGTTGCTTGGCTGCTGTTTTCTTTCTGTCTGTTACTAAAGAAATAATGGGAGGAAAACAGCACCATCCGACCATGAAGATTTTTTCTGATTTTTGCCTGACTAAATCATTTAGTAAAGACATGTTTCTTCTTGCGGATAGTTGGGGGCGATTCCAAATCAGCTTTTCGAATAATTTTTTTCAAAAAAAAATGACTCCTAAAGGACCCCATGATTCTTCAGTCTTTTGCTTATATTCAGAATGGAAGAAGAATTTTTCCTCTTCCTCGCTATATTTCCATAATTTTGAAAAGTAAGGGACAAAATTGATTTTTAGTGTCTGGAGCTCCTATGCACGATCGTCTTTCTCTTGCTGGATGTTGTGCTTCCCTCCCTATGAGCTTCCCTAGATTGTGCCGTTGTGCACTGCACCATGCTTTCGGGTGTGCAGCCGCCTGTAACTCCTTCCTTGTGTTTCGCCATCCATGACTCCTTTCTCTTCGCATCGTGTTTTCCAGCACCGTGCTTCCCTGCATGTTGTCGCCCGGCAATCCTTCTTTCTCATGCCCTCCCTTGTTTTTCTATGCCCTACTACTTGTTATGCCCTGGCTTACCTTTTTGTTCCCTGTTTTCCCACGCTTGGTAGATTTTCTTACTCGTCTAAACAGATTTGGTATCTATTGCATGGCAACATTTGCGCTCACCTAGGCTGAAGTACTAAAAACATTTGAAGAAACCCTCCTTTTTATTAAAAGTTTTGGTAAATAATTATCTTTTTTATTATAAATTTATGAAAAATCACATATCTTATCATTATTAGTAAAAAATTACTCACTTTATATTATAAGTTTATAAAAAATCACTTTGATTAAAATTTTTTAAAAAATATTTTTATTTTAATTAGATTTTATCAATTAAATTAATATAAAATATCAAATTATTTTCGTTCAATTTTATTTCAGACAATTATTTTCTAATTATTAAACAACCAATATGAAAAAATTAGATCTTAAATTTTAAATTTTATAAAATCGGACAATCGATCTTTTATAAAACTAAAATAAGATAAGCTATTTTTTTCTATTCATTTATGAATAGTTTTTATGAAATATTGATTGTCCGATTTCATGATTCCGAAAATTTAAACTTTATTTTTGTCAAAACAATTATCCGATAATTAAAAAATAATTATTTGAAATAAAATCAAATAAAAATAATTTAACATTTTTATATTAATTTAATTGATATAATTAAATTAAAATAAAATATTTTTAATATTTTAATAGAGGTGGTTTTTTAAAAATTTATGGTATAAGGTTAGTAGCAAGGTTTTATAACTCGGTATCGGTTTCGGTTTTGGTTTCGAGACTCAGCGAAACCGATACGTTTCGGCCGTTTCGGTTTCAGTTTCAGTCGTTTCGGTTTCGATCGAAAGATTTTTTTAAATTATTAATTGGGTGTTGACCAGAGTTTGATCATATTTTGACTGTATTTTGACTTCAAATTAAAAATACGACAAAATATTAAAAAAATTTGGGAAAATTTGAAAAATTAGGAATGAATTTATACTTAATTTTATCATAATATTAAATATTATTTTAGTTAATTAATATTAATTTTGATAGTTAGTCACTGATATTGTCTACTTTTAATATATATTAGTATATTAAAAAAACATATAAGAAATAATATGAATATGATTAAAAGTTAAAATTAGTATAAGTACATTTAACTTTCCATGAAAATGTATTTCACACATACATAATTTTATAAATTTTAAGATAATACAACTAATCATCATAATCATCATCAGTTGGTTTGAAATATTTGGGTGTGAAATTACAAATTCAGTACCTGAATGATCCGGACAAGCATTTGTAGGCATATGAGTCAGAACAACTAGCGCTACATGATCTCGTGGCAGCGGTTCTGAAGTATAATCATATATCGAAGGTCCAAAATGAAAATTATATTTTGACTAAAATTTAACTTTATTTCAATTATTTTTTAACTTCAAATTAAAAAATTATAATATGTTTAAAAATTTAAAAAAATAATGAATAATTATGTGAATAATATTATGTACGTGAACAGTATCTGACAAAAACCGATAAGGACATCGAAATCAAATTGGCGATAGTACTGGCCTAAGTGTAAGGCCGACTCATCTTGTGGGAGTACGGATCAGGTTGGTGAGGACGCGAGATAGGCGATAGAGCGACGACAGACTAGCGAGTGCGCATGGCCATTGGACTCGGACACGAAGCCGACGCGAGGTCCTCCCCACGCCCCCCGCCAGCTTCCCCCCCCCACAAACAAAAAAAAAAACCCCAAAACAACACCGCGGCGCCTGGCCGCTCGGCCGCCCGGGCTCGAGCTCGATGAGCTCCCGCCCGCTTGCGCTCGAGCCCGGCGAGCTCCCGCCCACCCGCCCGGGCTCGATCCCGACGAGCTCCCGCCGGCTCGCACTCGAGCCCGGCGAGCTCCCGCTCCCGCGCGCTCACCAGCATGCGCTCCCGCCCGCGGTCGGTGAAGATGAACAATAACTATGAACAGTAATGAACAGTAAACCCTAACCGAAACTCAAAATAGAATTTCGGTTCGGGACCGGCCGAAACTGCAAACCATGGTTAGTAGTGTTTTACTAATAATGATAAGGTAGGTAATTTTTTGCAAATTAACAATAAACAGATAGTTGTTTATTAAAAACTCTTTTCATTATAATCTTCACTTGCATGATGATCATGATTTGTTTTTTAATTATATTTTTTTTGTGGTCTTTACTTGCAAGATGGGTAAGGAATTTGATTGATTATTCCACATAATTTTTTTATTATAAATGTTAATGATGACATATTGAGTATTGCGAGTATGAATATAACATGCATTATTGGAGAATAATTATCCTCTATTTTTTTAATAGAATATTTTGATTATTATCGATAAATATGTAAGTTGTACCAAATATTACCTAACTTTGGCTAATTAAAGTGCAATAGATTATAATGAATCTATGATTTTATGGTATTTGGGTGATACATAATGTGTAACTATAGTATTAATCCATGGCTAGTTAAAGATCTCTGAGCTTATAACACATACAATTCTTCGACACGTATTTATGCACTATTATGACAATATTGATTCGTAGCTTTGATTATTGTTGTTGAGACATTATATCAAATTTTTTATCATGTTTATCGCATTTGGTTATGATATGTTACGTTATCCTTGATTGTTGTATTATAATTTTGTTAAACTCTGAGACATATGATCTAAGTTCTTCATTGGTTAATTTCCTTATTTACAATCATGCTCTTGAAATGTTGTCAAAAGAGATAGATGAAAGTTAGCGTCTTCCTCTACAAAAAATTTAAGTCATTGGATTTTTAGTTTTAGTTATAATTGGGAGTGTCATTTGGCACTTGTTGAGTAATAAACCACAAGTATTTAGGGCACTAACTCGTAACCGAAACTACTACGAAATAACTTTTTGTTATATGATGCATGGTACTAAAACCAATTGTCATCCTGATATATGCACGAACCCCTTGTATTATGGCATCTAACATATATTATGAGAGACAAGATTCTATTTCGTGGTATCAATCATGTAATTGTCAAGAAGCAGTTGGTAACATATTGTTGACCACAATACTAAGAATAGAAGTATGTGAGAGCTCATTGTTTTAAATCTTGTTTAAAATAATACTTTAATAGTAAATCTTAGTTACTTAAGAAAAATATGAAAATTAACTTCTATAAATTTGGGAAGACGTTGAGCGAAATTACTTGCGAAATAATTTTTAATCACATATTGTATGGTGGTAAAACCAACCGTCATTCTTATATATGCATAGACTCTCTTATATTATTGCATCTAGCAGATATTATGAGGGACAAGATTCTACTTCGTGATACTAGTCATGTAATTATCGAGGATTAATTGGTAATTTTTCTACATATTATTAGCCACAAAAATAAGAATAGAAGTATGTGAGAGATCATTGATTTGAACCTTATTTCAAGTAAAACTTTAATTGTAAATCTTAGTTGCACAAGAAAAAAAAAAGATGAAAATCAACTTCTACAAATCTGGGAAGACACTAAGTTGTTGTTTCAATGTTGTCCAAAGAGTAATTAGTATGATAAAAAATGAGCGAGTCCCTCAAACAATTGCCACTACACATCCTATAATTAATAATTACTTGAATTACTATTATTGATTTTAAGGTACAAGATGAACATCGAAGTCCTTGGTTAGTTTTGAATTGATTTTTAGAAATATAATGTTTGACATATCTTCTTTATAATTATATTGGTCTCCTTGATTTGACTCATGTTAATGTATTTGTCCCTATTGTGGATCAACCTCAAATTGGTAGATAAAAGAGAATCACACAAAATGTCCTAATTTTTGTTGATCTTAATTGAAAATTTTAATATATTCTTGCTAGTTGGAAAGGGCCAACAAATGATCTATTTTGCCATCTTGAAAAATATTATTTCTCATCTACCACTTGATGGTCTTTGATGGATCAAAGATTTATCGTGTTAAATCTCAATTTTTCTTTCAACACATCTAAACACAAAGCCATGAAATTCTAACATTGTAATATTAATGGTTTGTAGCTTAGGTTAAATATTATTTAGTGAATGTTGGATATACAATCATGTCAAGATTCATTGCTTCGTATAAAGATATTTATTGCCACTTGAAGAAGCATGCAAGCTAAACACCTCAAAATTTAAAGAAATTTTTCAAGTTATGTCATTCTTCTCAAAGAAGTGATGCATGTAATTGAATTGTCAAACTATCTTTTTAAGATCAAAAAGAAAGAGCCACATTTTTCTTGAGAAATAAATATTGATAAAATTTTTATTTATTGTGTATTGCATGACTGTATTCTGATTCTGATCATGCATTCTAATAATAGTCGATTATAAATTTATATTCCCATCAAATATTTAAAGTCATGCAAGTCATGTGGAATTTTTTACTTTCTTTATTTTTACATTAAATTTATTCAAATAATCAAAGTCATCGTGATCGGATTCTTCTTTTATTTTTCACTTTCATTATTTTTTCAACCATGATAATTTTTTTATTTTCATTTTACCAAACACTATCTCAATTCTC
Source organism: Trichopus zeylanicus subsp. travancoricus (assembly GCA_005019695.1). NCBI lineage: Eukaryota > Viridiplantae > Streptophyta > Magnoliopsida > Dioscoreales > Dioscoreaceae > Trichopus > Trichopus zeylanicus. The sequence goes on from RXID01022209.1 coordinate 620,893, forward strand.
AAACTACAAATTTATATTTCGATCGCAAGGAAACTTAGACGTCAGTCGAAACACAACTCAACATATATTATTGTCCTAATTTCTCAAAAAAAACATAAATTACAGTCATAGCCAAGTTTTTAAATTTTGATTTCGGGATTAGTTTCGGCACCCAGAGAAATCGATATATTTCGATCGTTTCGACTAAAACTTTTTTTGCTTTGGTTTCGGTCAAATTATATTTTAATTTTTTTACTAAACTTTGATTTTAAATTTAGAATATTTAAAAATATAAAAAAAATGTCAAAATAATTTATATACATATATTTTTTAAAAAAATGTTAAATAAAAAAATTTTGATTAAAAAATATTTTAAATATGAAAAAAAATTTACAATTAGTCTGATTCGAATCTGTATCCTCTTAAAAAAATTAATAATTAACCAATTGAACTAAACATAAATTTTAATATAAAATTAATATTAGCAAATTAAATATTATATTTAAATATAAATAATACTAAAATCGAAACTAATAATCTGTAAAATATTTTGATCAAAATCAAAATCATAATTATAGCGGAAGCAGCTCCCGTGCCCAACAAATATAGTGCCACCAACACTCAATCCAAGGTACAAAAGGACTCAAAAGAAAGTGCACGTGGGAAAGAACTTGTTCACGGGCAGAGAAGAAGAGAAAAGATACCAACATCACAAACAATCCAACAAACAGAAACACAGCCCAAAAATACCGACTGTTCACCACCATCAGAATGGAACCACATCAGAATGCCACTTCCGAGTCTCCAACCAACCCAAAAACAACGCTCCCACGTCACCTCAACATAAAACAAATACATCCCAAGCGCTCCTAGTCTTGTGACCCCTCCTCTCTGCCACACTTGGAGGCGGTGATCAACTCCCCCGTGAGCCCTTTAAAACCACCACCACTACGACGCCCTTCTTTCCCACCCAAACCAATGGCCTCTTCCGCCTTCATCTCCCTCCTCCTTCTCCTCTCCTTCTCCGGAGGCAACGTTGAGGGCCACACTCGACGGTTCCGCCCGGCGGGAGGCCGGCTCCCGGTGAACCAGACACGAGTTCGAATGATTGAAATCCAGTTCATGCGGTGGGTGAACTTCGTTGGAGGACTCCGGCACCCGCTCTTCGGCCGGGCGTTCAACAAACTCTTCCCTTCCTACACGCTCACCGTCGATCAGAACGCAGCATATGGAGACTTCACCACCGTTCAGTCGGCCATTGATTCCCTCCCGCTCATCAACCTTGTCCGCGTCGTGATCAAAGTCCATGCCGGCACTTACACGTGAGTTTGTGACATCTAATGCGTGATGATCCTGTTTCCTAATACCCATTGCCGAGACATAAAAAAGATTTCGCCTTTGCGAGCAGGGAGAAGGTGAGCATTTCTGCAATGCGGGCATTCGTGACAATCGAAGGAGCGGGAGCCGACAGAACCGTGATTCAATGGGGCGACACGGCGCAGACTCTGGGCCCGAACGGGCAACCCATTGGCACCTTCAATTCCGCGACATTTGCAGTGAATTCGCCTTACTTCATCGCGAAAAATATTACATTCAAAGTAAAGAAAAATTTAGGAAAAACACCTTATTCATTCTTGAGGTAGGAGCAAGTAGATTTCATCTCATATATACCTGCTGAATGCGGATTGCAGAACACGACGCCGGTGCCGCAGCCAGGGGCGATGGGGAAGCAGGCCGCGGCGCTGCGGATCTCCGGTGACAACGCGGCGTTCTTCGGGTGTAGGTTTCTGGGGGCGCAGGACACGCTATATGATCATGTGGGACGGCATTACTACAAGGATTGCTACATCGAGGGCTCTGTGGATTTCATCTTTGGCAATGCTCTTTCAATGTTTGAGGTAATCCTCTACTTCTTCCTTCCAAACCTTGATTTCAAACTTTTTTTTCACATGTATCTCTTAAAATAATGTTTTTCTTTTCGTCTAAGACAAGATTTTAAATTTCAGCGGTGGGAGATAAAACTTGCTTTGGTCGATTTTGATGAAAAAAATACCAAGCCAAGTGTATGTTAAAAGAATATGATTAGCAATCTCAATATTGTCGTGCTCGTTATTTTCGAATCAAACGTAGGCATAGAAAATAGAAAGCCATATGTCATTATGGTTACTTTTGGGGTGCTTTCTGCATAAAAACAGCTTTTCGTTGATTTCATCGTATGGTTGTGGATCAATAAAGCGAATTAAATGGAGGGGCCACATCTGAGCAATTCACAGGGAGAATAAAGAAGGGCTTTGTCTCCATGTCTTCTTCATTTAAAGGAATGTTCACAAGAAAGAAGAGTGACATTAATAAATTGACATAACAAATTATTAATGAGAGGATTAGTTATGATTCCACGTATCATTTAATAATAACTGTGATTCTTAATTTTTTTTTTTGTTTGTAGTTTGTCTTCTAATAGTGAGATTTATGCATAGATAAGCACCTACCAACCCCATGAAATAAATCATTGTCTAAGGTTAGCATAGGCCAAAATGGTACATCTTGCCTCAATTTAAAATCCCCAAAACCCTGTGGTTTTATTCGCTTCCTTTTAGTCATTTCCCTGCAACGTTGCATGCCAGGGAATTCATTTGAGGAAAAATTAGGGCTCACATACACACCTAGAAGTTGTTTTCAACTATAACGAGGAATGTTCTTGATTATTTTCAAACATAAAAAAATTATTATCTTATTATAATTCAAATAAAATCTAATATCATGTAGACGTAAATTAATGACTGAAATTCACTATTAAATTATTTGAAAGCCGATGAAAATATAAAAAAAATTAATTTTTTTTTATATTTTTGACTCATTTTTAAAAGTGGTTCACTCATGACATTTGATTGAATGAAAGTCTATTTTAAAACTATAATTATTAATATATGAAGTATTTATTTTATTTAAAAATTAGTATAAATAAATTTTTTTTTAAAAAATATATTATATTATTATATATGATATTATTAATATTATTATAATTCAAAATATCATTAAATTCACTTTAAAAAATTACTTTGAATAGAAAAATATGAAAATAAAATTTAATTTATTTTTTATTTTGGATAGAAAATAATCAGAAATAAAATAAATTCTCACTTTTAAACAATTAAATATCAAAAGTGGACAAAAATAGTCTCACCTTTAATTATTTTTTCTTACTTTCTAACAATCAAATAAGTGTCTAGACATATGCTCGAACACCTAGTTGTGGAGAGTCATGAGTTAATTTTTTTTACCTAATACTTATTAAATGAATAATTAAAGGTATGATGAATATGGATGCATTGAGCAGGGGTGTCATGTGCATGCAGTAGCACAAAACTATGGGGCACTCACAGCACAGAACAGGATGAGCATGCTGGAGGACACGGGGTTCTCCTTTGTGAACTGCAAGGTAACTGGGTCAGGCGCCCTTTACTTGGGCAGGGCATGGGGCACCTTCTCTAGGGTGGTGTTCGCCTACACTTACATGGACAACATCATCATCCCCAGAGGCTGGTACAACTGGGGTGACCCTAACAGAGAACTGTAAGCCTCTCCTCTCTCCCTTTTTTTTTTTTTTTTTTTTTTTAATCGTCGTCAATTCATTTATTTGTGGTGCAGTCGGATGTGGAGTGCACTTGGGCACTCCGTCGGATATTTAACATATTGATGCAATATTTTGTAGAACGGTGTTCTACGGACAGTACAAGTGCACAGGGCCCGGAGCAAACTATGCGGGTCGGGTTTCATGGTCCCGGGAGCTCACCGACGACGAGGCCAAGCCCTTCGTCTCGCTTAGCTTCATCGACGGCTCCGAGTGGATCAAATTATGACATGAATGACTTCTGTCAAATAAAATCATACCTGTATATTGTAACATTCCCCAATATAAATTTAATCCCGCATTTTGATCCTGATCTTTAGAGAAATTTTTGAGAAATTACACAGCAAAATTAAAATAAGTACATTATAAATATTCTGAATCAGAAAAATGTTTAAGGCCTAATTGCATGTAATGTTTTAAATTAAAAATAATATGTAACTTTTAAAGTTATCAATGGAATTATAAACATGTCATGTGGTTGAATTTTATCTCTACGTTAGAAGTATTTTGAAAATATTTTGTTGAACGTTGATAAAAAAATATGTCAAATGTTCAAAATACTGTTATTTTATATTAAGTAATTGTTAAGATTTAATGGAAATATTTTTTTATTAAAAATCAACGATTGTATTGCGGATAATTCGGTCAAAAATTACAATGAATTAGATTATATAAATAATCATAATTATGATCAATTAGATCATATAAAAGACCGAAGAATTTTTATTTTAGGTCGATGAACTACTGTTACCTTTAATTTTCTAATATCTTCTTTGTTGAGCTCCATGGTTGGATGATACATTTTTATTTTTCTTAATTGTATCAATTTTAAAATTTAAGTGGGACATATCGATCTCCATTGTTGTTTTATTTGTATTTATTAGCAATTTTTTACTTAAGAGGTTAACTCATGATTAGCAATGTGCTATTTGTTGTACTTTAATTTTTCATTAAATTAATTAATAGTGATTTAGGCATTAGAAAATTGTCTTTTAATATTAAATCAAATATGTTTCACCAAACAAAGCATATATATTCATCGCAATAAATTCATGCCTAAATTTAGCAATGCACAATTCATAATTTGCAAGCATTTATGACCCATAAATTCATATCTAAATTCATTTTTTAATCAGTTTTTAATAGCAATCGCTTTTGAGACCGATTAGTCTCGAGTTGTAACTAAAAATCTACAGCCTATTTAGTTAAAAAAAATCGCTTTACTTTTCCAAAAAATATCTCTATAAAGACAAAAAAAAAATTAAAGATATTATTTTAAAATATATTTTTTAATTTTAAAAAATAATTTAAAGTTATTTTTCGAAATTTGCTTTATAACTTATTTTTAGGATAAAACACACATTTCTACATATTTTTCACTTTTGTATTATTTGAATGGCATGTTTTGTATAAAAAATTAAATAGTAGACTTTTATAATATTTTTAAAACTTGAGGGTTATTATTCACTTAATAAAAATAAAACAAATAGTCTTAAAATTAATGAAATATAAGAATAAGATAATATTAATTTATTTATAAATTTTTTTAAATAAAAAAAAACGTGATTTTATACATATTTTTTCATTTTTGAAATTAAAAATTAATTTTATATTTTACTAAAATAAATACATTCTTTGTCTTTCAGAATTTTCTGTAGAAATAAAAACATGAAAATAAAGATAATAATTGGAGATGAAAAATAAAAAATATTTTTTATAACTAAACGGAATTTATACTTTTCGAATGATTCTATTATTTCTTTTCTTCGATCTGATCGGATCCAATATGTTGATGAGGCCAGAAAATTAAAAATAATTGATTTCAACAAAAATTAAACCGATAGCGCATTAGACCGGAGCGGATCGGTTCAATCTTATCAGATTAGTTCCAACTTCCCGGTCCCGCAGTTGCTACCGGCCCAAGAATCGGCCAGGTGTCTTATGTATATTGCCCTCGGAATCTCCGGGCCCCACTTCTCACGTGATCCCGTCGTCTCCAAATGACAACTCTACCCCTATATCTCCCCCTTATCTAAAACCCTACCCTTCCATCTTGCCTCATCATAAACTGGCTGAACTACCCCCAACCTCCATCCTCATTTCCTCGCACACCTCGAAACGTACAAGGGCAAAAGAGAAAGTTTCCTATGTCTCATTAAAAGGGTCGGCGAAAGCCCGAAATCTCAGGTCGCATCTCCGCTTCGAAGGGGCCTCTCGCTCTCGTCCCGGAGAACAACAGCGAAAAGATCCGATCTTCGATCGATCTCGGCCTAGGGCTTGCTATCGAAGACGCCGGAGGCGATGGGAAAGGCGGCAGTGGCGGCAGTGATTGTGGGTACGGCGGCGGCGGTGGCCGTGACGGCGCTGCTGGTGCGCCGGAGGATGCGGAGCGCCGGGAGGTGGGCCAGGGCGGAGGAGATCTTCAGGGAGCTTGAGGAGCAGTGCGCCACGCCGGCGGTGAGGCTCAGGCAGGTGGCGGATGCCATGACGGTGGAGATGCACGCGGGGCTCGCCTCCGATGGCGGGAGCAAGCTCAATATGCTCATCAGCTATGTTGATAACCTCCCCACTGGGTAAAAGGCTTGGATTCTCGATCTTTTTGGTTTTTTGGTGATTCGATGGGATTTTTTAGGCTGAAAGCAATGATCTTCTTAAATATCATATGTGGTTCCTTTTATTACGCGTTTTCTTGTCTCTGATTTGGCAAATTTGATCTTGTGCTTGAAAGCATTTGAGTTCATGATTCTTTGCTTCTTGCTTTTCATGTTGATAATTGTCGTTTCTGCTTTTAATTGGTCTTCTGTTCATTTTAAGTTAATGATCCTGACCGTTTCTTTGATAAAAATGAAAAATAAGGTTTGCGTTTTGAAAACTATCTTTCTTTTTTGGATGAATTTCTCTTTGTTATCTGAAATTTTGGATCTTTAGGCATATTGTATGTGTGGTTTCTTTAAAATTTTTAGGTAATTCTAGAAGTTATCTTTTTTGCTTTTAATTGATCTAATTTTCATCCTAAGTTAATGTCCTGAATGTTTCTTTTAGTTTCATTTTTGTCCCATCCTTTGTCAATTACTCATCATAACCTCATAGATAATGAAGTAGATTTTAAATTTTTTTATAATGCGTTAGAGGACCTTCTTACATCAGTAAAACAAGCTCTGGCGTTTCTTCCGACACTATCATGCATCAAAATGTTGAAGTGGCCCATCCTTGACTTGTTCAACGATATAACACAGAGATGAGAAGGGGTTGTTTTATGCACTGGATCTTGGAGGAACAAATTTTCGTGTTCTCCGAGTACAGCTAGGTGGAAAGGATGGAGGTGTTGTTAAACAAGAGGCGGAGGAAGTCTCCATTCCTCCACATTTGATGGTTGGAAGCTCTGATGTAGGTTTGCCTTTTCTATTATTTTTGGCTTCTGCTTTGTTCTCCTGCCATTCTTGGAGTTGCTCAAGTTTGTTTTTTTTTTTCAGGACCTATTTGATTTTATAGCCGCCGAACTGGCAAAATTTGTTGCTTCTGAAGGTGAAGATTTCCACCTTCCAGCAGGCAGGCAGAGAGAACTTGGATTTACATTCTCTTTCCCAGTGAAACAATCTTCAATTGCATCAGGAACACTTATTAAATGGACAAAGGGTTTTAACATCAATGGCACTGTTAGTAATTCTTCATCTTCTTTTGGCATTGGAGTGTGATATGAATTGCATAAAAGTTATATCATTTGAAATGATATTAGAAAGGATGGTTCTGAACAATTTTTGTTTTGGTTCTAATCTCATTTATATCTTTTTGGTATGGAGATGTTTATTCACATGCATCTCTTTTCCAATAGAGCATATGGTTTTCTCCTTGAGAGGATTCTGTTAAATGCTGAGAAAAAGGTTGGCAAGTTGGACAACTTATTGTTGTAATGGCAGATTGTTTCATAAATAAGATAGTATCACACATAAAAGATGCCAGTCAAGCATGAAGTTATTGCAGATGTTGCTCTACAGTTCAAAAACATGGGCAAAATAATTATCAGGGCATACTACTAACTCCTGTTGGTATACGGAAATGCAAGTGACAGGTTGTATTTTTTAAACATTAAAGATAGAAAATACGAGCAAACCTTCATGTCAGCTATATTCTATACTGACAATGAATCTTCAATTCTGTAAGACCATCTTGTTGTTCCTTCATTCTCCTGCAAACATTTTGCCCATAGTTCGATATCTTTTTACCCATTCTTAACTTAATGTAGGCTTGTAAATAATGCAGTTATAGTGAGTCAATACAATTCATAAGAATCTCTGTACTAGTGTTGCATTCGTAAGTTTATAATTCTACATTTTTGTGACAATATAAAACTTTCATAAACACCATATGCTTGTTTATATGCAACTAGCCAATGCCCATAAGGGGAATCATTTGGTGATTTGGTTGTTTATGAGGTCATTCATTCATTTTTGAGGTACCAAAGAATCTGTGATGTTGTTTGCCGGGAAAAATTTTATGATGTACTTACTAGGAAAACTATTAAGCATGCCTTCTTGTGCAACTCATCAATATGGCATGATCATGTGGTATGGCACATACCCCCCATTTTTTTCCATGCATCTGTAATCCATTGTTTGGATGTTTTAAGCTTATATAAGACCAGCTGCTGACAAACGTCATTTGTCTTGAAGCATAAAAGGTGTGTTTGGTCAGGAGGATTAAAATTCGGGTTAAATTTAGCCTGTCATGGACTTGACTAAATTTAACCAGGGTTAGCTTAAGGCTAGCATGTGTCAGAAAAATTGTTTGACAAAAAAGGGGGTTACTGCAACTAACTCCTGTTATAACTAGTGCCAAACACACCTAAAAGTTGTTATTTAAACAATTTTCACTATGATTTATCATTGTAAGAATAAGAAAGGTGCCATAATTTTTGGTTTAAGTTAGTTGTGTATTCCATTGTTCCTCTTGAAGATTGTGAAGCTTATGTATGTCATTAGAACCCAGTGGTGATACATTTATCATATATCTTAACATTATGCTTGTGTAAAAGGAAGATTAAAGAATATAACTCACTTTAACTTCAGAAGACTTGCATGATAAAATTTAAGCTTCATGGAGTATTAGTGGATACAATCATAATTTGTGCTTGTTAGTTTTACCATGGACCTACCTTTGTTTAAATTGGTCATTCCAATTCCTTGGAACCCAGGTAGGGGAGGATGTGGTGGCTGAATTGTCAAGTGCTATGGAAAGACAAGGACTTGACATGCGCGTTGCTGCCTTGGTGAGTTCCTTTATAATCTACCAGCATTTTTCAAACTAGACAAGTGAAGATCTCAGGAATTTGCTGTCTAACATATAGTTTATGATTTTTTTTTGTTGTTGTTGTTTTTTGAGCAACTGGGATTTACATTTTATAGCCTTGCTAAGCAAGGAATAAACATATTGTTTCTGATTATTGGTGAAATTTTTAGCTTTTCACCTAAAACATAAGAGAGCAATTTAATATTTTTTTAGCAACAGAATGCAATTTAATCTCACTTAAGTGATTCTCTTGATGTAGGTGAACGATACAATAGGAACACTGGCTGGAGGTAGATACTATGATAATGATGTTGTTGCTGCTGTAATATTGGGTACTGGTACAAATGCAGCATATGTCGAGCGTGCACATGCAATTCCCAAGTGGCATGGCCTCCTACCTAAATCGGGAGAGATGGTAATAAGGCTGGATATCTAGATTTATGCAATGTGGCCGGTTTAGACAGTCCCTCTGCATTTTTCATCCCTTTGTGATATTTCATTTTGTAGGTTATTAACATGGAATGGGGGAACTTTCGATCATCTTATCTTCCACTAACTGAATATGATCAAGCATTAGATCTTGACAGTTTAAATCCTGGTGAACAGGTAATGCATTGAGCTTACCTTCAAATTGCATGATGATTGTAAGCTAGTACAATGGCTAAGAACTCTTGGCTCTTCATATCTGCTGTTAAGTGCAGATTTTTGAGAAGTTGATCTCAGGAATGTATTTGGGAGACGTTTTCCGAAGAGTCCTGCTGAAACTGGCAGAGGAAGCTGCCATATTTGGTGATAGTGTACCACCTAAGCTCAAAGAACCATTTGTACTTAGGTATGATTCCATTACTTGGGGCCTCTTTAATAGATCTGTTGTATATGTTCCCCGCTATATGCTTGTTATATGCCTGTTCCTTGAAAAGTAGGGTTTATTGTGAAGTGTGAAATATTATGGATGCCTGTGTAGTTCCTTGTATGCTTGTAGTGAAGAATTAATGCACAATAGTATTTCAACAAAAGATTCTCAAGCAATTAAAGGCAAATCAATGAGTGTTCATTAGGCATGGAGAAAATTGAAGACGTGACAGGTGTGCTTAATTACATCATGGATCTTTAAAGACACATAGGGTTGATTAACTGATGAAGAATAATAGTGACTCATTTTACCCTAGCCCATGGGTAGTACTTGAGAAATCTTCTATGTATTCTGTGAGGGGTTTGTTGACCATGTTTGCATTTAGCTTTTGATTTCCTTTGCTTGTGATCTTGGTTGCTTGCTGACTTGGTTATAGGGATTCTAGGCACAAACATAGGTTTTATGAAAGATAAATAGGCCTAGGTTGAAGTCCAGCCCAGTTTTAAATACAACTGTGATAGGCTACTCCAAGTCTTCCACAATCCTATTGATGACATTTTCTCTGCAGCTGATTGAAATTATGAGGATGTGATAGGCGTAGTCATCGACTGTCAATCTGCTATTTGTCACAATTTTTAGCCAGAATAATTTTTTAGGTGCATCATATTAGAGTTTGAGCTGGCAGGTCTTTAACTCTTAGTGCATGACTGCTGAATGTTTGTGATGATGTTTGTCATTCTACAATAACTGGTTTTATACCATGTTAATCACTCTTCGATTGGATCTGCTTCTTTTCCTTTTGAGTGTTGAATCTTGTGACTTATTTTCTTCAGTTTTAAATGTGCCTGCTATGATATCAGACTCGTGAAGAGTCCATCAGATAACATTTCACTCGTGTTGCAGGACTCCTGACATGTCCGCAATGCACCATGATTCATCATCTGATCTTAGAGTTGTGGGGAGTAAATTAAAGGGAATATTGGAAGTATGAATCGTTGTTTTCATGACCAAATCATTTTTGTGAAATCAAAATCTAGCTGTTGCCTGAAATTCTTTGTTCTATATGAACTTTCAGATACAGAATATCTCCCTGAAAACAAGAAAGCTGATCATTGCTATATGCGACACCATTGCTAAACGTGGGGCCCGTCTGGCTGCTGCTGGCATTGTGGGCATCCTGAAGAAGCAGGGGCGTGACACTATCCGGGACAGCAGTAACAGACAGAGAACGGTGATTGCCATGGATGGTGGTCTTTTTGAGCATTACACTGTGTTTGGCAAGTGCTTGGAGAGCACCCTTACAGAAATGCTTGGGGAAGAGGTTGCAGCCACCGTTGTCATCGAGCATGCAAACGATGGTTCAGGCATCGGAGCAGCCCTCCTTGCAGCTTCCCATACCCAGTACCTTGAGCTTGAAGACTCCTAAACACCAGTTTGGCTCCTTCCCTTTCATCTTGTTCCTGCCTTTGGCTAATGCTCTGATGTTCTGGCAGTGATCTTCTCCAGAGTAATGAGAAGCAAAACTCAATCTAGTAAAGTTGTATAAATGCAAGTGGGAGTGTCTGGTGATGGTGCTAATGTAGCCATCCATTCGTTCTCCTTCCTGCCCGCAAAATCTTAATGGTTGGTTTTCTTTTCTTTTCGTTTTCCATGTATTGTGCTTCATTTTTGACAGTTCATAATTTGCTACATCGAACTGTTTCCTGAGTATTTTTACCGTTTTGAGGTGCAGAGAAATAAAATGGGGGAACATTTTGCTTCTGTTATGGATTTTTTGGTGCAGAGAAATAATATTATCATATAGGTTTCATTTAAGATATTAAATTTATTCAGACAAAACATATAATTTCTATATTTAAGATTTTTCACTTCCCAAAATAAACAGGCACACAAAAAAATAAGAATTTAAATTTTTGAAATTTTTTGGATTTTATTTTCATCCGAAGCGAACGTATCTTTAGCCAAAGTGCGGTGACATTTCTGAAAATAATATCAATGGCAGGTCCAAACATATACCACTCTGCCACGTCAGACCCTCTGTCCTCTTCGCTCCCGTCGAGAGCGGGAAGAGGAACGCCCAAACGAAGAAGACAATAACAAACTCCAAATCAAAACCGTCTTCGATTCCTTCAACCCTCTTTCTCTCTCTCTCTCTCTCTCTCTCTTCGCTCTTCTCGCCCTGATGGAGCCCCGCCGCTCTGCCTTCCTCTCGACGGACCACCCGCCGCCGCCGCCGCCGCCGCCGTCGAGCGGCGCCGTGAAGCCCTAATGGGGCTCGAGGGCGGAAAGGGGGGAGCGCCATGAACATAGGCGGCAGACAGGGATTCAGCCAGGCAAGCAAGACTACATCTGAAATACATTTCTTATTTCGGTGGTTTTCTCGGTTTTTTCGTACGAATTTTGAGGTAGTATGTTTTTTTTGTTTTTCTTTTTGGTGGTGGGTTAGATCTGTTGGGAAATGCGGTTGGGATCGAGGCGTTGTTCGTGTGAATAGTTGCATCATCTATGGATCTACGTTTGTTTTTGTTGCAATTTTGAGATTTATTACTGTTTTTTTATGGATTTTTTTCACGGGATGTTCTTGATTTCGGAGATGGAAGTGAATATCTGTGATTTGGATGGAGCAGGATGGACGATTTTTAGGGAAAATGATGTTGTTTTCTCATGTATATCTGTGTTTGATGACGTGAACGTCATTTATTTGTGGGGGAATGAATTTTTAGGTAAAATTTATTGTCACTTTGCAGTGATTTGTGGCTTTAAAACATGAGATGATATTTGATTGTATCTTCACTTGTTTCTATTACCATACTTTGGTAGTGGAAAACATGAAATTTGTGTCATTGATCCCAACTGAATCCAATGTGCATATTTCATCCTGATATGAGAAAATTACAAGGCCCGGGTTGAACAATGGTTTCGTCGATTATGTTTTGGCATTAGAATATATTTGGAAATTCTCTTCCAGCTTATACTACTTGATGAATTTGAGGCGCTCGCCTCAATGAGGCCTCCTTCCTTCATTCATTGGTTGCTTACCACTCTTCTTAGATCGTTCTTTCACTGATAACTTGTATAATTGTTCTGGCATCCGTATCATCTTCTAAGTCCGATCCCCAATGAAGTCTGGTTGCCTGTGTAGCACGTCTCGGAGTTAAGAAAGCTGAAGTAGAATGAGTTAGTTTCCTGGTTGTTGCTCAACTAAGACCTGTAATATCGCCCAACCCTTGGGACTGAATGAATGCCTTTGCTTTGCTTTATTTGCTCCCCTGGCTTTTTGTGTGTATGGAATTGAATTAGGAATTTTGCTGAAAGACATGGTTGCTGTGTCATATGCTCACACTTGTTACATTAGGAGCCTTTTGGTAATAATGTGCAACTCTGTATCTACCATGTTCAGCTCCATTTTCCCATTGTTTTTCATTTTCTTCGGTTTCTCAGATGAATCTTTGTTCTTCTTAAAACATGTTTCACTCTTCGTCGCCTCTAAAATTCTACTATAAACAGACTATCGAGTACAATATTGGGAAGCGCACGAGATCTGTTGTTTTGGATGTCTGCGACTCTCTGTCAGTCAGTCATATTGGATGGAATTTCGGTGTTGTTCTCTGACGCCATTAAGTCATCACCTAACTCTTCTTCTTTTGGATACATTCATCAAACTGTTCTTGATTGTATGATAGAATTTGTTCCCATGCCTCATCACTAGACGCTGTTTGTGCCAAAATTACTTGGATTACAATCTGTTGCCGCCACTCAGCCACTCGAAATGACGAAAGCATGGCGGTTGCCGTATGCTCTATTCCCTTCCTCCGCAGCGTTTCTTTGTAGGCCTCAGTTTCTGAAATTGCGTTGCCAATCCAGCCGAGCACGGGCTCTTGAAGAACGACTGAGCTTGCCAGTGTCCATTCCATTCCATGCAGTTTGGATTTTTGCATTTGGATCCTCGTAAACCGTGAAATATTGTACTCAGATGTCTGCAACTACAACCACGCGAAAAGAAGGTTTTCATGCACGGTCTTGGGAATGAATTTGTACTCTGCGGAATAGCACCGATTACATTTGGCATAATTTATGAAATTCATTAATTTTAGGACAAATTGTAAATAACTCCTTAAAATTTTTTCAAACTACATATTCCTTCTCTAAATTTAAAATTTATATATTTCTCTTTTCATTTCTTCCGTAATGAATAAAAAATTTTCTCGCGTTCATACGAAAGGTTTAGTTCAAAGCATAAATTGACAGTTATGCACTTGGTTTGGAAAAAAGACCCTCGTGTTACTCACAAATCCTCAAAAAATTGCAAAATAAAAAACATATAATTGCAAATAACTTTTTACACCATTCATCGTCTTCAACCTCAAGTTAGCGAATTGAAGTTTCTAGGCAATAAATTGAATATCACCCCGACGATGATTCACACCATTTTTAGCCAAATCTGATATTGTGAAACTGGAAAACATGAAATAGGATTAGGGTTTCTAACCATGATCATCGACCGGACACCGTGTTAATGTTTTCACTCGATCAAATAGTCAAAACGCCTTCCATGTTACTGTTTTCTCAGACTTCTTCTTCTAACGGCGAGTGCAGGAAGCCCGACGGTCTTCGGCGACCACTCGAAGCCTCTTTGCTGTTGAAACAAACATGCTGCGAACGCATCGGATGATGGCCCTACAATATACAGAATTCACAAGCTAATGACCAGCTTATCCGACTTCCACTTGGACAGGTGTTGCTCATCTTTAAATGTGACTAGTCACGTCTCAGTGCTTATCTTCAATTTTTTTTATCGCCTTTTTGGTTAATTATCGAAAAATAAATAAAAATATAAAAAAGTCATTTATTTGTTTTAAATTTTTTTATTAGCGGTCGAAATTGAATGAAAATATATTCTAAAAGTATAATTATTAATATATAGAATATCATCTACTTTATAAATATTTTTAAAAAATACATTTATTTTTTGATATTATTAATATCTTTATAATTCAAAATATCAATAAATATATTATTAAAAAGCATTTTGGACAAAAATATTTAAAAATAAAATTTAATTTATCTTTTATTTTTATATCAATAATAGTTAAAAGTAGATTAATATCTAAAAATTATTTTTGTATAATTAAATATAGAAGTGGACTAAAGTCTCAGTTCTAAGCAAATTATGGTTTCCAAAAAATTATTCAAATTAATTAATATTTTTTATATCAACATAAGTTCTTATTTTTTTTGTTAATGAAAAGCGACTTACCCATTAAATCAAGGGTAGGTCTGATCGAAAGCAGGAATGGAAGAAGACGATTTCTCCCGACTTACTTGTCATTGACGAAACAAAAAAAAATTTTAAAAAAATTAATAATCTCCTTGTCTGGATACATCAGTTGACCCCAACTGAAATCGACAGACACATGAATAATATTACTCAGAGTTTTGTCTTTCATTTTTCCTTTTTTTTTCCCACCATGATAATTCTTAAAAATCACATGCATTTGCAAATCATTTTATTTTTCCAAATTTCCACGTCATTTTCTTGACAGCGACGAAATGAGCGAATTTCCAATTCCGCAGCCCTGATTTTAAATTTTCTGCGATGTTGCTTGTCATTTTCCCTGTTTTGCTTCTTGTTGCTCGATTTTTGGGATATCTGGGAGCTGAAGTGCGTTGCAAAACGCGGGTTTCCGATTAGCGGCGGCGGAGGTGGTGAGAAGGAGAAGAGGAAGCTGGTGATGGAGAGCACGCTGAAGGGTGTGCGGGAGAAGGGGGCGTCGGTGCTGGACACCAAGTCGGCGGTCGCTGGCGGCGTCGAGGACGTCTACGGCGAGGATCGCGCTACCGAGGAGCAGCTCGTCACTCCCTGGACCGTCTCCGTCGCCAGGTAATAATCATAGCTTCCTCTTCACTCGTTCTCTTGTTCTTGACTAATTCTGAGTTTTTTAGTTGGATGTGGCCGGGATTTGCGTGTTTTTTCTGTGAATTTTGGGATTTTGTACATGAATATTACGTTTTGTGGTTCATCGGAGATTTTTTGGCGAGGGAATTGGATTTTGTTTGATCATTTCCAACTTTGGATTTTTAGTTTATAGCTTAAGGTATTGGTTAGTGTTTCTTTTTCCACTTCACAGTTGTGTTGTTGAGAGCTTCAATGGGAAGTGCATATTTTTTATTTTTATATCTTTAGGATTTTTTTTCTTTAATCTGGATCTGGAGTCGCTCTTTGTCAAAAAACTAGTTTTTGTTTTTTGATTGATCGAATGACTACTTTTCTGAAACTTGGAACATTTTATTAGCTTAAACTTGTGGTTGTGCTTTTCATGCTAGTAGGACAATATTTTCCTACGATTAAAGGGTAATTTTGAATATTATTGGTCAAACTGTCACCAAATCTGAACGATGCTGTGATTTTACTGAGTATAAATTCATATGCTATCTATAAGGTTTCTGCTTTAGTCAGAGTTATTGTATAGAATTTCATTATTTGTGTCCTCCACTGTGTTCCTTT
Source organism: Trichopus zeylanicus subsp. travancoricus (assembly GCA_005019695.1). Taxonomy (NCBI): domain Eukaryota; kingdom Viridiplantae; phylum Streptophyta; class Magnoliopsida; order Dioscoreales; family Dioscoreaceae; genus Trichopus; species Trichopus zeylanicus. Next base: position 637,147 of record RXID01022209.1, read on the forward strand.
TTTGGTATGTATGTTGTTTTATGGTGTCTCAGTGGTTATTCCCTGTTGAGAGATCCCCACTACAACAAAGGGCTTGCATTCACCGAAAAAGAAAGAGATTCTCACTACCTGCGAGGGCTGTTGCCTCCAACAATCATCAGTCAGGAACTTCAGGTGTGCCTTTGTCTTTCTGTGAACTGATTCATCATCTCATCTTACATTTAGCTATATCTGATTGTTTTGCGTTGCATAACTTCACTTCAGGAGAAAAAGCTCATGCGTAACCTTCGCCAGTATCAAGTTCCTCTGCAGCGTTACATGTCAATGATGGATCTTCAGGTTTTCAGTTTTGTCATCTTTTGGATATATTCTGTGTTTCACCTAAGATATTCAACTAAGTGTTTTTTTGGTTTTATCAGGAGAGAAATGAGAGGCTCTTTTACAAGCTACTTATTGATAATGTTGAGGAGTTGCTTCCTGTTGTTTATACACCAACTGTTGGTGAAGCATGCCAGAAATATGGATGCATCTTTAGGCGCCCACAGGGTCTTTACATTAGTTTGAAAGAAAAGTGTGTGATCAGCTTTTTGTTGTTTACAAATATGTTGCATTCTCAGTAATGGGTAGTGTCCTGAACTGATTTGCTGCTGATCTTTTAGGGGGAAGATATTCGAGGTGCTGAAGAACTGGCCCGAGAAGAGCATTCAAGTTATTGTGGTCACTGATGGCGAACGTATTTTGGGGCTTGGAGATCTTGGATGCCAGGTAATACAAACAATATTTCTGTACTGCAAATTCATTGCTTCATGAGATAATTTGCTGACATAAGAAAGCACAATTGTTGACATGTGCAAAGGGTATGGGGATTCCAGTTGGCAAACTTGCCCTGTATACTGCTCTTGGGGGAATCCGGCCATCTGCAGTAAGCATTTCACTTGATATAAAAATATTTACAATTACCCTGTCTTGTTGAGTAAATTGAACAAATCTGCCCTGTCTGTCGCTATTATCTTCTTTCTGGAAAATTGTATATTTTAAAAAATAACTATTTACTTGCAGTGCCTACCCGTCACAATTGATGTGGGCACAAACAATGAACAACTGCTTAAAGATGAGTTCTATATAGGGCTAAGGCAAAAACGGGCCACTGGCCAGGTAATGCACATCTAATGCAACTATAAAATTTAGAAGTTGTTATGCTAGTTTTATCTGATGTTTAAATGCTGGATTAATATTGGATGAATAGGAATATGCTGACCTTCTACATGAGTTCGTGTCTGCTGTCAAGCAAAACTATGGGGAGAAAGTTCTCATTCAGGTTGGTGGTCATGCTCTGTCACAGCCAGAGGGTTCAGGGGCAAAATAGCTTATTTCAGTTGTACTCTCAGGGGGCAAACTCACACTTATGTGATTGCTCAACTCACATATACTTTTGATGCAGTTTGAAGACTTCGCAAACCGTAATGCATTCGAATTGCTTGCAAAATATGGCACTACTCATCTTGTCTTTAATGATGATATTCAGGTAACTGCTTATCCGCTTTTACCTAAGGATTATACATATGCTTCGTTCTAGTGGAACAGTTATTCCATAATAGTTTTAAGTCGGTGTTATGACCTCTCTGTGGGAACCTTTTTAATCTGTGGGTTACCTGAGTATTGCAGGGTACAGCTTCTGTCGTCTTGGCTGGGTTGGTTGCAGCCCTGAAATTGGTTGGTGGAACCTTGGCAGATCACACTTTCTTGTTCCTTGGAGCCGGCGAGGTGAACTTATTATGTTTAAGTTTCCTGCTGTTTCGTTCTAATCTGTAATGGCTCTGGCAGAATTCTTTAGCTAATTATCAATTGAAATTGACAAATATTCCAATCAGAACTAGATATTTGCTATTGCCATTGCCCTAGTTGGATATGAGCGGGAACTAAAACTTGGAGGGCCATGCTCTGGGTTGCAACGGAGCATTATGTTTTGGATAAGAGAGAGTGTAGCTTGGGATACGGTGATATGCTGAAGTTTAATATCCGTTGCTGTAATAAAAAAATGTGGGTGACATTTGGAAATTTGGATTGGGACTGGACCTGAATCTCTCTGGATGTATGAGCAGGCACTGTCTGAAGCTTGTGCAGAGAGTAATGTATGAATACCAGGCCAGCTATTATCATGCTTCACAGAAAATTTTTTCTTCATATTTTGGAGTTCATGCTAATATTTTGATGCTCCAGATACAAGGTTTTTCTTCCTCTATTCTTGGTGCCTTTTTCAGGAAAGACATGGTTTGTTTTTTGCAGGCTGGCACTGGTATTGCTGAACTCATAGCACTTGAGATGTCAAAACGGGTACTTAACCTTGATGTATCAGATTCCCATATTACTTTCTATTTCATGTATGTTACTTTTTCTGTTTTTAAGCCTAAGCCTGTGTCTGTTATTGACTTAAAAATTCTTTGTTCTCATTATAGAAAAAAGTTCCATTGGAAGAGTGTCGGAAGAAGATATGGCTTGTTGATTCTAAGGTAGAGAATCTAACAATAGAAGTGTCCTCTATGAAAGCAATGAAGCCTTTGCTTCTTGTGCCGTCTATATTCCTTAAGAGTACGATTTGGCTCATTTAGATTTTCCTGTAGGGACTGATTGTGAGTTCACGCAAGGAGTCACTTCAACATTTCAAGAAACCTTGGGCACATGAACATGAACCAGTCAAGGACCTCTTAGGTGCTGTGAAGGTGCTACTTAAACTTGACACACTGAGCGCTTTGTTATGTTCCTATTGTCTAATATTTTATATCTATCTCATCCATTATATAGTACTTGGTATAACTTTTGTTGTTGCAACTGCTCATATGATGCATTGGCTGATTGAAACTAAAACCATTGGATTAATGGTGAATTCTTGCTGGAAATGGCCTTTTATGACAGAAATTCTATATAAGTTGGATGCAAAGTGGGACCCACAAATTAAAAATTCTCTTATGCTAGAAAACTCGTTTGTTCTCTTATACTAGGCTGATGAGTGCCTTGGGGCTTTCTGCTGTTCCTAATGGTGGCAAATTGTTCTTGTTGGTTAGATGCTCAGAGAAATACTGTTGCAGGGTCCTTATGGCAGGGTACAATGAGAGTTTCCACTTAGTCAAATTATTTCATTTTTTCAGGCTATCAAGCCAACTGTTCTCATAGGATCATCTGGTGTGGGCAAGACTTTCACAAAGGAGGTGGTTGAGGCTATGGCCTCCTTAAATGAGGTATGTACTAAAAATTCTTAATTCTCTCTGCTTGTCCTCGTTAGATCCATTCTATTATTTCTCATAAATTCTCATAATTTCAATTAACAGAAATATTCTGATATTTTCTCAAAATAAAATGCAGAAGCCTATTATTCTTGCTTTGTCAAACCCAACCTCACAGTCAGAATGTACTGCTGAAGAAGCTTACACATGGAGTAAGGTAAATCTTTTAACCATTTAATGTTCTTTTTGCGCATCAGAACTGGATAACTTTGTATCTTGATGATCAAAGAGGAGATAGGATGGAAAATGACCATGGCAATCTGTGCAGGGTCGGGCAATTTTTGCTAGTGGAAGTCCATTTGATCCTTTTGAGTATGAAGGGACGGTTTTTGTGCCTGGACAGGTTTGGACTTTCTGCACCTGTTGATATGCTGCATAAGGCCCTTTGTATTGGTGATTGTGTGCAAGGATTGCTTGTGATGTTTACTACTGATATTGACTGTTTGTTGCATGCTGCCAGGCAAATAATGCCTACATCTTCCCAGGATTTGGTCTTGGATTGGTGATTGCAGGAGCTATTCGTGTACATGATGATATGCTTCTTGCTGCATGTAAGTAAATAATTTAGTACTGAAGATTTTGCTGGAGTTTCTTCATAAGATGAGGCTAGATAATGTTGGCTTTACCTTGTTACCTCCAATGGGCTAATGATCTCTACAAGAGATTTCATGCCTCATGGATGATGTCATAAACGAAGCAATCTCTTAGCAAAAAAAAAAAAAAAAACAACATTTCAAGTTTTTCCTTTTCTGGTTCTAGGAAATTTATGACTATCATATTCACATTTGACCTATTCAGGGTCTGCTACTACGGGTTCTAACATTGTTCACCGCCTGATATTCCTTTTTATTTTTCTTTGCTCTTATTTCGGAAACAGCCGAAGCCTTGGCGGGCCAGGTGAGACAGGATGACTTTGATAAAGGGCTTATTTATCCACCCTTCACAAATATCAGAAAAATTTCTGCTCATATCGCTGCCAATGTTGCAGCAAAATCTTATGAACTCGGTGCGTCTCCCTTCCTCTCTCTCTTACCTTACTAATTTTTAAAGAAATCTCTTCAAGTAACATTTTTGCATGCCTATTGGTTGCAGGCCTGGCCACTCATCTTCCTCGCCCAGAAAACCTTGTCAAATATGCAGAGAGCTGCATGTACACTCCTGTCTATAGGAGTTACAGGTAAAAGGATATAACATCCCCCAGTTGTGTATTCCCTAGTTGTTGAGGCAATAAGGCTCTTGCAGTGCCATAGCTGATGATGCCATGTAGTTGTCAGGATATGTTTCTGCGGTTTCCCAAGTTATCTTAATACTATAATGGGTGTTTCATGTTTGAATGAACATAAATGGCCTTGCTCAAGTAGAGATTTTATAGTCGTGTTATCCATGTAATCCAAATCCTCCTGTTATGAGTATAATAATGATTAATGTATTACAGAGGTGGTTTGCCTGAAGAAATGTGTTGGTTAATTTTGTGCGCATAATCCAAAATTCCATCCTGAGAAACATGCACACTGTTTAGTAAGATTTTAAATCTTGATTTCATGATCGATTTTGATACTAAGAAAATCGATATGTTTTGGACGATTTGGTTAAAATCATTTTTATTTCGGTTTCGATCAAAATATTTATTTTGTTATTATGTTTTAACCAAGGTTTTGGGTATCGGTTTCGGTTTCGGGACCGGCCGAAACCGATACGTTTCGGCCGTTTCGGTTTCAGTTTCGGCCGTTTCGGTTTCGGCCAAAAGAATTTTTTAAATTATTAATTGGGCGTTGACCAGAGTTTGACTATACTTTGACTGTACTTTGACTTCAAATTAAAAATACGATAAAATATTAGAAAAAATTTGAAAAAATTTAAAAATTATGAATGAATTTATATTTAATTTTACAATAATTTTAAATAATATTTAAGCTAATTAAAATTAATTTTGATAGTTAGTCACTGATATTGTCTAGTTTTAATATATATTAGTGTATTAAAAAAACATACAAAAAATAATATGAATATGATTAAAATTTAAAAATTATCATAAGCAAATTTAACTTTTTATTAAAATGTATTTCACACATACATAATTTATAAAGTCTAAGATAATACAACTAATCATCGTAGTCATCATCGGTTGAGTTTGGAACATCTGAGTGTGGAATTATAAATTCAGTACCTGGATGATCCGGACGAGCATTTGTAGGCATACGAGCCAGAACAACTAGCTCAGCGCGATCTCGTGGCAATGATTTTGGATAATTTATCATATCACTGTTTCAATTAATTAGATACATAATGCGCATAATGCAAATTGAGCAAATCCATAAAAACAAATAATTTAATATTCCTGTTTCAGTTCAATTCTCAAGTCTCAACATACATACTATATCTGATACATCAAGTAGAACAAACAAAAAGAAAAAATTATGATACATCAATTTATGATAACAGAAAATTTCATACCTCTGCAACTGAAACAGGAATAGTTGGGCGATTTACAGCAGAACACAAATGAAATCGTCTGCTCTTACAGACTTACATTAAGTATATATAAGCCTCAGGACCCAGCCGAAACCCGTGATTCACGGGCATTAATCAAAGTTAATCAACGTGATTCACGGCCAAATCACAGTTAATCAGCCAATACCAACCGACCAACCGACCAGCACCTCCCCGTGATTCCCGGGGAAAAAAGCAAAAGCAGCACAGTAAACTGTGATTAACTTAATTAAACGTGATTAATTAAATAAAACTAACCAGTTAAACCCTAAACCGAACTGCGCTCGCGGGGGCACCGATCATCGCCGGCGACCTGCGGTGCTGAGCTCGCCGCCGGCGCAATCAGCTCGCCCTGCGCGCGCTGCGGTCGCCCTACGCGCGCGGAGCTCGCCGGCCGCACGCTGCGGTCTCCCCGCGCACGCTGAGCTCGCCATGCACGCGCCCTGTGCTCGCCGCCGACGGCCTGCGCTCCCTGCGGCCGGCCCGCGAGCCCTGCGGCTGCCCCAACCGCCCTGTGCCCGCCCCGCGCGTGCTGAGCTCGCCGCCGGCGCACTCAGCTCGCCCTGCGCGCGCTGCGGTCGCCCCGTACACGCTGAGCTCGCCCCGCGCACGCTGCGGTCTCCCCGCGCGCGCTGAGCTCGCCCCACGCGCGCTGCGCTCGCCATGCACGCGCCCTGCGCTCGCCGCCGACGGCCTGCGCTCCATGCAGAAACTACGCGCTCCCTGCGGCCGGCCCGCACGCCCTGCGGCTGCCCCGACCGCCCTGTGCCCGCCCCGCGCGGCCTGCCGGCCGCCCGAGCACGCCGTCCTCGCCCGCAGTCACCCGCAGTTCCCGCCCTCGCCCGCAGTCGCCCGCAGTCGCCTCGCCCGCTCTCGCCCGCAGTCGCCTGCAGCCGCCCCGAGCTCGCCCGCCCTCGCCGGCCCTCGCCTGCGATCGGCTGCGGTCGCAGGTAGCCGCCCTCGCCCTCGCCTGCACGCGCCCGCCCGCGCCTACGGCCGCCAAGCCCTCTGCTGCGACGACGAAATCCTAAACCGAAACGATAAATACCGTTTCGGCGCGGGTTCGGCCGAAACTCGGAACCATGGTTTTAACTATAATTTAATTATAATTTAACTATATTTTTTTATTTCAAAATTAAAATATTATAAAATTTTAAAAAAAGTTAAACAGTTAGAAAATTTTAGAAAAATTTATAATTAATTTTTATCATAATATTAAATAATATTTTAATTAATTTAAGTTAATTTTGATAATTAATTATTTGTATCGTTTTTCGAATGATTGATTAGTCTGCTTATTGCGGATGACCTTTACACCAACTAGTTGCAACAGTGGAACACCATATGTCAATAGGTCATATACAATTACAGTCTACAACACATGCGAACCAACAAATATCAAGTAAAAAATTTAGAGTTGGTAATGTGCTTTAAACAAATTAGCTTCTTGACACGCCAATTATATCAAAAGCATCAGGTAGGCTAACAATAACATAAAACTCACAAAAGGACTTGACATTGTAAATCCTATTCTGCTATACCATCCAGCACAGGAACTAATCACAAGTAAAAGAAAAGAAAAAAAAAAAAAAAGCATTTCTTGCTCCCAAAACAACTTGTGAAAGCTTTTAATGTCATATAACAACTAATAGGCCGAAAAAACAAAGAAGCCATCGAATATCTTTAAAATGTCAAAACAATATACATATGCTTTTAAAGACATGAAAATATATCCAACTGGAATACAAAATACTGAAAAATCAAGAGACAAGTCAATTAAAACCATTCATGTCCGATCCTAGGAAGCAAGAATGGAGATAGGTTTCGTCCATCCAGTACTGCAAATCTCCGATCCTAAACGTACGAATCTCACCAGAGGACATCGACCGAGCGAGGGCCGAGACGGGGTACTGCGGCGCCATCCGAGGCTGCGGCAGTGGGTAGGCCTGGGGAACGGGTGGCGGGATCTGCGAGGGTCTGGGCTTGGTGGTACTGTGGCGCAGGTGGCGGCACCACCCCCCACTGTTGCGGCGCCCGGAGGTTGTTGGTACTGCGACAACGCCGGCTACTGCTGCTGCTGCTGGGGTTCCATCGGCGGAGGAGCCATCGGGGGGTTGCACTATCCCTCCCGCTGCCTGCATCATCTTCTTTTATGGGGAGGAAACTCTAACCCTATAAAGTAGAGCTTCGGTTGTGAAGCGAGCCAAAGCGAGGTGCGGATTGGGGAAGGGCACTGGCTTTATCTTCTTCATTTCAATCCTATGCGGTAGTCCCGGTACAGCGTCACCGACTTTGTTTTCATCAATACCGCTGGTCGACGCATATCTGTCCACTGCATCAATAAGACAACAAGGGAAGAATCCCATGGCGTGGAACACAATCCAGGGGATGCCGAGCTTGTTCGCGACCTTGGCTGTCCAGGGGAGGATCATGTCGGAGACGACGCAGGAAGGGCGGCGCTGGCGGAGGATCTCGTCGAACGGGTGGCGAAGCAGCTCAAGTTTTAAACTTTTTAACGAACTCCTCGCAAACCCTAAAAATCGAAACAGTGTATTTTAAAACCCTGCTATTTAGGCTGCAACCGTGATGCGCAGACTTCAAACAAATCTCTAGGCGCCGACTCAAACAAAGCAATTGAGTTATACTTTGCTGTAGATGCCAATGAAGGTGTGGTATAGGACTGTCAGACATACTGCTATCATGAGCTGCTCTCCCTATCGGCAGCAGCAGCAGCAACACTCGAAGATATATTGGTATTAGTAGTTGAAGTTGAGTATGGAAATGTCATAGAGATGGAATCTTCATTGCTCTCTCTCTGGAATACATGGTTCCCTATGGCCTGCTTGTAGAACCCACCACTGCATGCCTGCTGGGCAAAGAGAAACAACATTATTTGGCCCTTTAGTTAACCTAATACTCTGAGCTCAAGACGTAATTAAGCATAATTAAGCAATTGATTTTTTGTTAGGTAGCTGTATCTGGTCACCACTGGGTAGAACAAGCGTACCGCTGGCGGTGCGGAAGCGAACCCATCCCATCTTGGTGTAAAGCTGAAAGCAAGAAGCTTCACCGCACAAATGCAACCCAAGGCCATGAACAACCCCAGCTCCTCATCAGGGCGCGAAGCATTTCATGCTTCCTGGAGCTCGCATTGACATTATTATCATCCTGATTCACATATATTGGCCTGTACTTGCGAAAACAAAATGAGTCTCCAGTGAGCTTTTCTTTCATTTCCTCGGCTCCGTAAGGTTCGTTCTCGCGAAGTATGTGCACAACTTCATCTGCCATCTTCTCCAGGAATACCCAAAGCTACTCCACTCTGCATCTAGAAAAATATGTTGTTTAAAAAATAATAAAATATAGGGTGTCATTTGCAAATATCTCCAAAAAAGCTGTTGTTTAATTTGTCAAAAACTCAGAAATAATTTTATGCAATACAGAAAATGATGAAAGAATTTGGGTTAATGGCATATATGCCATTTACATATAGCTACGTAAATTCGAAATTAGGATCAGAATGAATCAAAATTAAGATTAGTAAAATAATTTTATAAATTAATTTTTTTTATTAAAATTAACGTTACAATAATTTAAAATTTAAAAACTTATTTAATTTTTTTATAATAATTTAATTTAATAACAATATAAAATAAATAATATTAATTTTATAAAAAAATAAATTTAAAAAATACTTATTTGGTTAAACCAAACGATGTCTTATAAACGGCAAATCCATCTCAACCGTACGATTGAAATCCAAGAAGAAAACAAGAGAAAAATGAGCTGAAACCGGTGTAATTACGGCCCAAAATTCCCGCCAATGTCTTATCTCCGTTTCCGTCCCACCAAAACACCTCTTCTTCCCCCCGCTTCGGATCCGCACCACTTCGCCGCCGTCCTCTTCTCCTCCTGCGTCATTCCAAAAACCTTTTCCACTGCCGCCCCCGCCTCGGCGATCAGCTCTCTTGGGATCCCATGGTTCACGATCTGGACGCACCCAGCCGCAGCCGCTGCGGATCTCACCGAGCTCTTCCCCGAGCCATCGTTCTTCAGCGAAATCAGACCCGACCACTCGATGACCGATGGGAAATCCCCGCCCCTGATCCCTCTCCGCATGATCCGGTCCGGTAGGACCAGCTCGGGGACGCGGAGGGTGCATTTGATAAAGCCGTAGAGCTCATCGTCCTCCGGCGGCGAATCGCGGTGGGCGCCTGCGATCGGGGACGGCGGCAGGGCGCGCGACTCCATGAAAGACGGGGAAGAGAGAGATCGGCGGAGTGGTGGTAGGCATTGAGGGATCTGATCGGGAAAAAAGAAGGGGAGAGCGATAAGAGGAGAGGATTGGGACCCGGAGGACCAATGATGATGGCATGAGGCCTCTTTGTTCCTGAAATCTCTTCGGTTTGTTTGGGACGTTTTCTATAGTTTTGCGGTTTCCCTCTCTTTTCTCGCCTTTTGCTTTTCTCCTCTGCAAATGACTGCTAAAAGCATCGGCGATGTTTTGTCAATCTGGGCTGGAAGGAGCCGCTTCGTTTGGCTCGTATTCGTATTCAATTTACAGGTTGTTGACACGTTGTCCAATGATCCAAAGCCACATCAACAGCACACAGGAACTCACGGCTGGGCTGGCGCGACCCACGGTCAGTGAGGCAGAGGCACAATCGGCTCCACCAGCTTAACGTGAAGAGCTTAGCTTGACAAACTACAAAGTAAGATGCATCTAAAATCAATAATAACCAATGCAAACAGGGCACGAACACCTTACCTTGCTAAAAATAACGATAGAGTGATATGCATTGGATTTGGCTGCCAGCAAGAAAATGCAAATTGCAAGCTAACAAGCACTAAGCTTCGGATTTTCTATTTTTGACAAATAAGGAACAAATTATGTACTATACAAAGGTATCAATAATTACGAATGCTGACACCCAATTCCTGATGCGTCAGCATTTCTGCAAAAATTTTGAGACATCGCGCAATGTCAGTTGTAGCTCACAATTGAGGTTGGAAAAGAGAAGGAAAAACTTTTCATAGATGACGGCAGCAAACACAGATAGCTACCATGTGTATCATTACATGTCTAGATGGCAGCAGCTAAAATGTGCAAAGTTCATGAAACAGTTCGACCGTAGCAAACAGAAGCAATGTAGAGATTTTTGGCCCACTTATCCTGCAAGAAAGCAACAATCCTCAAGGAAAATGTTTTTTTAAGTTTTTTGCAAGTCATATGATTGAACTCTTACCTTCACATGTTGACTGGGAAAAGCAGAAGTTCTAAGAGTCTCTTGTGTCTCATCTGTCGGCTTCCTCCTGGGCACACTCAAAACAAATGCAGCCTGGTCCCATGTTGCAGCAGTGGCAGTTATACGGTATCCGGAGTCCCACCTTCGATGGATACCTTCACTCGGGTATAAGAAGTCAAGCTCAACAACCTGGAGACAGGCAGCAAATATCAGTGAATCCTCTTTTCTCCTCCTTTTATTTAGTTTCTCGTAGTTCACCAAATTATATTCACTGTAGAAACCTGATCGTTAAAGCCTGCATTTCGGGACATCACAACCGCCCATCTAGTACCGGCAGTGGCCATGGCTGTAACATAGAAACCCTCTCTCCATTTCTTGTTTATCCACTTGAACGGAAATGAATCACTGACTTTGTACGACTGCTGTGTATACTGGGTCCCTGAAGCAGAAAATATTAGTAGCAAAAAATTACAGGAGAGTTTTGTAGGCAGTTCTATTGACTGAGAAAAGTCACCTTTAGACATTACTACCAAGGAACACCCATTGTTTGCCCCTGCTAGTGCACTAATGTAATAATTCTTCTCCCATTGTTCCATTATCCATTCCTAAAGAGAGAACACAAACAGTTATGAGAGAGAACTTGACTCAGAAGGAAACTAGTTGAATGTATAGGTGCTGTGCAGAAGCACCCTGAATTAATGCAGAAGAAGGTGGAAGTTTTGTAATACAAGAACCAAACCAGTTAGCAGCATGAAAAATAATTGTAGTACAATATCTCAGCAGCAAAGAAAAGAATGAAATGTTCGAGTGCTCACTTTGCGAAGGAAGTTTGGTGACAGCTCATAAACTTGAGCAGTAAAACCTGTGCCTGAATCCATAACCAGTGCCCACAGATTTGAGCAAGAAGCAACACAGCTGATGAAGAGACCATCTTCATTCCCCTTTTCAATATGCTGTGGAAGCCTAGCATCTGCAACATTATAGTGATACCTGGAAAAAGAGAAAATTCGTTCTCCTTGGCAAGTGATGCGATTAAATATTTTGCTTTTGGGATTTTTTACATACAAACTCCTTTAGATTGTCATAATTACATATAACCACCTAGAAATTTGGACAAGTAAACACACAGAATTTCAACTTCTTTATAAAAAATCCTTCAGTTTAGATTCATCTGGTTTTTTTACATAGATTCTTGGACATCATGTAGCTATGAAAATCTAAGGTTTTTATTGACAGATTCCCAATCTGAACAGAACTGACAAGACACAAAGTAGGAATGCTAAAAAGACAAGGAAGACTAATCTACTGGTGGATTAAGCATGAGAAATCCTAGATTAGAACCAAGAAGAGGATCATGGCCCTCTTACCTCTTATGCTAAAGGATAGGTTGGTCATTTTCCATATCATTTTCTATAAGTTGGGCCATAGATGGGCTAGGGCTAAATTAACAGTGCAATATCAGAGTAGGGTGGTCCAAATCCAAGGATTGTATAAAACCATGGCACCTTTATAGGGGCTATGTGTCAATATCGCTTTTGATATGCACCATGAGACACATACCTCTGCTTCATTGGTCGTCGAGCATTATAAACACTAACCCATTGTGTTGCAGGCATCCCCATTCTAACTTTTTTCTTTGGTTGCTCATCATCTTCATCTTCCATGGTCAGCCGGCCTCTCTTTTGACCAACCTGATATATAAGCTTCATGCCATTTAACAGAAGATTAGATCTAGATGAAATCAAGAACTTCATTCTGTTACTCATGCAGCAAGCAAGACAAACAATAGAATACCTTTTGAGCACCATCAGTGTTAATTGGCCTGATATCTGGATTTGGACCCACTATACCATCAAAAAGAGAGATGCACTTCGCATAGTTAGGTTCTTCGTCAAACTTTAAGTTGACCACATACTCAACAAATTGTCTGAAAGGTTGTGGACAAAAGCAACACAAAGATTCTGAAGAAGTCGCCATCTTCTTTTTGCAGACAAGAAAACCTTTGTTCTCTCCCTATGAGCAGAAGGCACATGAGAGAAGAAAAAGAAAAGAAGGCTTGGCAGGTCCTATACTGGATGTGATATATCTATACCTGATATCCTTGCCATGGTAGGCGACCACGAAGAAGAAAGATGAGCGTATAAGCAAGGGATTCTAAATCATCCCTCCTGCTCCCCGTCCTCCCTAGGTGTGCATGAACGCTAGCATACCGGACTGTTCCTCTGAAATATTCCATTAAAGCTTAGTAAGGAATAAAAGAGTGCACTTCACAAGGATTGAATCTAGTTACATTTAAATGTGTTGCCCAGATAAAGGACAGGCAATCAATTTCCATAAAGCACCTGAAAACATCTGGTCGCTGATCATACTCAACATGCTGGCCTGTAGAGACATCCTTCCACCTAGTGGCTGATATTCAAGTGGCTTGTCAACATTTCAAAGAGAAGTTGTGTAACAAGGAAACAAAGTGACAAAATATGTCAAGATAGTTTTCTATAGCATCCTAGAATTCAGTTACCTAAACCAAGGTCTACAAGGAACAGCTTCTTTTCTTCAAGAGTCCCCGGAGGGCCTAGTAAGAAGTTTTCAGGTTTTACATCTCCATGCACATAGCTGCCATTAGTGATTAGCAAACAAGTATAAATATATAAGACCATTGCAAAAAGATAATGGCAATGAAAACAAGTACCCTTTTGAATGCATCTTCTCTAAAATAGAGATAGCTTCAATAGCAATGCATGCAACCATTTCAATAGACATTCTGCAAATCACATGAAGAAAAAGGATAAATGCCAGGCTTCACAAAGAGGGAAAGAATCAAATGGGAAGATACGGAATTACAGACAGAAATTAGCACTCACGCATGAGAATTATTATTCCAAACATCCCATAGACTTGGGCCAAGCATATCCATAACCTGAAAATTTTTAAAAACATGCAACATGGTTATCTTAGAAAAACATAACAAAAAGATTAATCCCATCAATGGAAAAAGAAAATGTCATTTACCATGACATAGTAGTCCCCTTGACGACCCTTGTAATGAACACGTGGAACCCCATGAATGCCACCAAGAGTGCTGCACACCAAATACCAAATAGGTAAACAATATGGCATCACGATATTGCCAAAAAAAGCTCATAAAGATGGAGCAGACAAATCAACATGTAATTGCTCACTTGTATACTTGCCACTCATAAGGAGGTCCATAGTTGCACCCTTTACTGCTCCTGTGCTCAAATTTTAATGCTACCTGACACAATAAAACAGAAAAATTAAACAACACAAGAAAAAAAATCATATACCGAAACCATTGAAAGGAAGAAGTCAAACCTCTACAGCATTGGAACCACCTATCCTATCATTTGCATTAGTAGATGAGATTCGCCGACCAACATATACTTGTCCAAATCCTCCTTTCCCTAGCTTCCTGTCAACTCTGTACACAGGTGAATTGCCAAGCTGAACCTGTCAAAAAGAAGAGGGAAAAAATTGTACAAATACATACAAGATCACAATGAGAATGGGAAAAATTAAAGTTGAGAATGTAAAGGTAGTTTAGCGAATCAATAACAGTGATAAAATTTCAGGAACTTTCTTATTTAAAAAACATAACACCAACTGAATACTACATCTGAACACCTGGTTGAGAACAGAAACACCAAACAGCAAATTTAAAGACAAAAGAGAGAATTCCAAATCAAGCAAAAGTAATGGAGCATATCTCAGCACATAAGAAGTTGGAAGCAAATGAACCAAAAGAGAATATGAATCTTCAAAACAGAACAATGAAAACAATGTCCTGATTCCTCCAAGTTCATAAAGTGGTCACGTTTATGTTCTTAACTCATGACTGGAAGTACATAAATTTGATCCCACATATCCATAGAAGCATACAAAACTCGAGAAAATGGCAACACTTGACACGTTAGAAAACTTCTACTTGGTAAAACCAGCACACATCTAATAATCATATCCCCTAATTAATGACAACCTATCCAACCATTTCCCCTCTTATATCATATTTTTTTTCTGGTGACTAATTGGAGCTGCTGCTTTATCCTCTTTTAAGACGACCAATGAGGTTAATGCCTATCTAGCATACATTACAGAATCTCATAACACAAGTGGGAAAATTTAACTAGCGAGAAAACAGATACAAGAAAAGCAATTAATAGACAGAATAGAAGATAACAAAGTAAAATTCCAAGAACATAAATTCAAAACGACGACGACATTTTCAGATTCATGATATGACAAAATAGAACTCCATAACAGGAAAAAAAGATTCAAAATAATAAGCAAAAAATCCAATAATTCTTGCAGCATTCAGAACGCGAGTCACAAACAACATTCAAGAAAGTAAAATATAGCACCAAGAATTTAACAAAATTACTGGAAAAGAGGAAATTTGAAGAAAGTGCTCGACCTTCTCAGGAAGTGGTGCGGTGTTCCCTTCGTCCTCCGCGCCAGGGGGCTTATCGGCGCTCTTGGCGCCACTATCGAACTCATCCATCCTTCTCTCCGCGACGGCCTCCCTATTCTCCTCTCCTCCAGCAAACCCTCCAACCTCACCCACTCCCTCAGCGAGCCCGGCCTCCTGCTCGGGCGGCTCAACGACCACAAACTCGTCCGCCTGCCTCCGGCCCCTCGTCGGTGCCCTCCTCCTTCTGGCGGCGCCGGCGCCGGCGGCCTGCCTCTCGCCCTGGGCTACTTGATTAGGCAGTGCCCGGCCACGCCGCGGTCCACTACGCAGCTCCGGCATCCTTCATCCATGGAGCCTCATGGCCGAAAACCCTAAAAGCTCTTCTCCTTGCTTCTCTCCTTCAAATCCGATGCAGCGATCGCCGATCGAAGGGTAGAGGGGGTAATCAAGGTACGAAAGGGGAGTCAGCGGAGGAATAGGGCTTCGGCGGCGGCGATTGCCGGTGGTTGATAAGGGTAGAAGACTAGAAGAAGCGGGGGAATTGGGAGATTGGGGAGGGCGAATGGGGACACGGAAGTGATGGTTTGGAGAAGTGGAGGGCAAGAATGGAAATATATTTGTTGGCCTCTGGCTTTCGCTCGGTTCGGAAGCTGGGAAACTCGGTTTTGGTCTGGCTCTGTGTGTCAGGAAGGGCCGGTTCGAACACGTTTAGAAAAAATATAAATTTGAATCAAATAAGCGAAATCGATTGGCCCGTCAATCTCAATCGGAAGAGCGCAAGACTCTTAATGTTGCGGCTGTCGGTTCGAACCCCCCGATGGCCGATTTTTTGTTTCGACTTCTTTCAAATGGTTAAGTTCAAAAGCCTCCTTTTTCTTTTATCTATTTTCATAAAATCTTTTCACTTGTCATAAGAGTCTAAAAAATTATATTACAAAAAAAATCCTCCCTTGCTTTCCATTAAATTTTCACTTTCTCATATAAGCGCACAAACAATAAAATTTTATAGGATTCTCTTCCATACAAGATTTTACTTAATGTACTAAAAGACAAGATTGAACTAAAATCAAACCCAAAAATTTTGCTAAAATTAGAGTCGTCAATCTCTCAACTGCACTTTAGCTCAATAAGGTCTTGAAGGATCAAATCTCAAAGTTCGATCATTAGAAATCGAGTATTGCAGCTTAGCAGATATACATCATTCAAGGCTATCGAGCTATCAATGACATCCATAATAAGACCCAAATTAGTCATCTAAGAAGGGAGGAAGAGGTTTTCAAATAATAAAATAATTTTTTATTAAATCAATAAATCAAAAATTACTTCAAATTTGAGTAAATAATTAAAACTTAATTAGAATTCCTGATACAGTTAAACCATATGAGAATAATCAATCAATCCATAATTAAATATAATATTTTCAATTAATTTCAAATTAAGTGCATAAGGTAAAAAAAAAAACAAATATAAACCGATATATAGATTTGGTGGCCAACCATACCTACTCCATAGTACTTATCTCAATCATAAGGATTTAAACTTAATACTAGAATTGTCGTTTCATTAAAATAAAGTCATGTCCTTACAAATTCGCAAACTATGAGTGTCATTTCCTACTAAAATCAATTGGTTATACATTCTAACCACTCTTTTAAAATCTAAAAGAGCATTCCTCTCCTAATAAATTAGGAGAGTTATAATGATAAATATAAAAAAGACAGTTTAAAACACTTATAATAAGAGTCTCAACATTTGAATACAATGGCATTTGAGTATTTAAAAGTTAATATCTATTTGAGCTCATATTCGAGTAAAAAGGCTTTGTAAAGGGGATTATTATTCTAAGAATGTGAAAACCTAATTCTTTCTTTAAGTAAAAATGTCCCAAGTCTTTATATGATCATTGGAATAAAAAATTAGTCATTTAAAAATACTCTGGCTCTCTCTGCAGGTCATTTGGATCTTAAGGTTCGAGCGTTCAAACATCCCAATGATCAAATTTCAGCTAACCATTATTAACTAATGTTAGAGTTTTGGATGTTAGATCATTAGGTTTGGACGTTTGAACCAACACAACTGAATAACTAGTTCCCAAAAACCTAAGAGTATAAAGTTTGTAGCTTCTAATCTTCGATCACTCAAAGCTAAGGTTTAGGCATCCGAACTTGTCAATGACCCCAGAGTTTCTTTGCTATATTTGGACATCTGAATACAAAAGTTCGAACATCTAAAGTTTACAAAAAAATCTTAATTGGTTCACTGCAACTTTAGTTTCAAGTAATATCAAATCATAACTAATTTTGGATTAAATTAAAACATAAGTGAAGACATTTGAAGCTGAGTTTGAGCGTTAATCAAAAACTCAAATAAACCAACTATTAAATCCTTAACTCAACATAAATAAATGAATAGTCTAAATCTACGAGTCTTGAGTTGATTCTACTTTGAACACTTTGAGCTGTCACCTTGATCTTTAATTTTCATCTTCAAAATATCATGCTCTTTATTTTTAAGTCATCTATCTTTAAATTTTGATCTTGAGACTCAGTCTTTTATGAATTTGAATGATCATTGTACACTCTAAAACTTATCACTACTTTAAAAACTTATTAAATACTAATTTAATCATTATGAAAATCTAAAGGGTAACACATAACATTATTTGAGCATTTCGCGTCTCCATGAGTAATAGCCTTCATGGCACTCTAAGAGATAAACTCATGCCACCTATAGTTATTCCCTGTGTCACCACCTCCTGTCCCATTTCCTATTATGTGACAAAAGTTGTCAAATCATAGAATGCCAGATAAGATTTTTAAAATACCTTTGGTTAATTCACCTCTTAATAATGGTAAATTTATTCGAGGAGATTAGGTCAAATTATCCAAAATGCCTCAAGGACCTAAAACACTAAAAGTATGTTTGCCTCGTAGAATTTAAAAGTTTTGAGAATTTCAATATTCTAAAATTTTAAAATTCTGGATTTGAAAATTCTGTAATATATTTATTTTATAAGACATATAAATTCAGAATTTTAAAATTTTATATTTATTTTATTGGATTTATAAATTTTAAAATAATAAGTTTTATGCTTTGTTTGATTATAAAATTCTTAGCACATGACCTCACACACTAAATTTTAAAGTTCAAAATTTTAATGTTTAACCAATTTTAAAAAATCAGTAAATTCTATAATTACTAAAATTAAAAAGTTTTAGAATTTAAAAATTCTATATAACAAACATAGAATTTTATAGTTCTCAAAATTAAAAAATTTAAAAATTTAAAAATCTCACAAAACAAATAGACCCTAAAATAAAAGATTCTCTCTTTCTCCTTTCTTAAATTAGCACCCCTTAAAATAATAGTATAAAAATGGTGAAATTCTGCTTAAACATTGTAACATCGTCTCATAATAATCATTGGATGAACAATTTTATTTTTTCCATATAAGTTGAAATCAATAAGAGAAGATTAAAAAATTTGAAGACTTGGAACCGAAATTGGATACACCCAGCAGAACCCAAGCCTAATTAAGTCTCCGTTCAAAAAAGCACGTTCTTTAAAAAAAATCAAGATGAGCCGAAATAAAACCAAATTTAAATGAATTCATGTGCTTGGACCACCTGTCGAGTCAGATTTAAATCACCTGTCCAACCAGATTTTTGTCGACCCTGTCGAACAATGTCTACATCACCTCCAAACCAACAACATCACATTAGTGAGAGGATCAAAGGATATGTTAGATTCGGATGATCGTGTTTTTATAATAATGCTATTTAATTTATTCTACTTTAAAATCTTGATTAGTAAGTTATAACTAAGACCACAATGATCTTAAATCAAAGGAACCAGAGTCTCCATTTGAGCCGATTGTAAAAGTACTGGTAGCAGGTGTCCAGGCCACATAAGGAGCCTCCAATCATTACATATTCTCGGCTTCCTCGCGAGATGAAACTATTGTAGTAGAGAGCAAAAAACTTAGAACATGATATCCTTCTAAAATGGTCTGCGATCAAAAACAACAAATGTCGGGGCATGCATGATAGGCATCTGAGGCCTGCTTAATAATAGATTAAAATTAAAATTAAAATTATTGACGGAGTCCTAATTTATGATCGGTTTCAATCCATGTGATCTCTTGAGAACTTGATCTGTTAGATTACTTTCTCATCATTTTGTATAAAAAAAATCATGAAAAAGATTATTATTGGGATTTGCAGTGGAAGATTCACAAATTATTTTATTTTTAAATAACACAAGAAACGAAAAGTAATACAAAATAAAAAAAATAACAAGATAAGACAGCAATGGATCTACTATTAAAAAAAGTCTTTACAAGAGTCTATAAGAAAGACTGTACTCTTTCTTACTCAACTAAACTCTTTCGCCAAGACTCGATAACGCATCCACCTTCAAAAAGAATCTCCAAAAGAACATCACGAGAAACCACCACGAGAGACCATTGAAAAACACTAGAAAGACCCACACATAAGAGACAATACTCTCTCTATATCTCTCTAGTTTAACCTCAATACTACACCACCATATAAACTTTATGTATTATAGTATATATATAGATCCTTATTTAGTCTGAGTTTTACTATAATTGTAACTTCTAATATTACAAATTAATCATAAGTCTAAATCTAACTTTGGATTCCTACTTTAACTTAAACTCTAATCTGAGTTTAAGACACCCAAAACTTAATAAAAATCATCAAAAACTCTACGGTGATGGTTGCTTCAATACTTAAGTCAGAATAGAGATTAACAATAAGAGAGTAAGATGAATAACTAGGCATTAATCTTTTATCTCTTTGAGGATTGTGGTATTTATAAAATACTGATTGTATCATAATCTGATGATCTTCAGTGTCACAATCTTTGTCGAATTCTCTGTGATAATAGGTTTTGAATCCCAAATTTTCCCATATTTATATCCAAAAATGAAGCTAAACAGGATCTTTACATCACTCAATCTTTAAACCCTATTTTCCTGAGGCACCTATGTTCGGAGAGTCAGAGCAACTTTTATCTAAGTTAACTGAGGTTTAGTCAACTCAGTGTGAGAGCCAGTCCTGTTAGTTGTGGTTCAATATTAAGCCCTCTGCACCTCAGCACCAAGGGGGGAGCATTCACTTCGGGTGTAATGACACTTGTTCCTAGGTCCAACTTTTCTCACTCTTATCTCGGTTTTGTTACTTCAACCGAGTGCATCATTAGTACCCTCCAAGCTCAAATGCTGAGTTGTTGTAGCTCAGGGTTCGAGATTACTCATAAAGGACCCATCGCTTCTTCATTCGATGCAACATTTAAGTCCTCGAAATATGAGGAGTCACCTTCTGTAAAAAGTCATTTGCTTATCATGAAGGCACATGTTTTCGAAGTGACGCATCCCGTCATTAGTGTTTGTCAGCTATTCATTCAGTAGGAGGCCGTAGAGCACTAATACTTGTTTATCAAGATTTGAATTTCTTTCTTTTGAAACGATGAGAGCCATCAGAGGATTCAAATCCAGTCACGCATTAGTTATCAAGCAGTTCTATAGCGCTATAAAAGCGGATTTGAGGGCGGCGATTTTACTTTTTGCTCCTATGGCTTTTAATATGAACCTTAACTTTACTATCTCTCAGACCTTTTGTGTCACACTTGATGGCGAGTAATGGTAACAACTCCGACAATCGCACTCTAGCACCATCAATCATTCATGCACTAGATCTGCCTTCGGTGGAAAGCATTGTGGTGGCGATCTCGGCCACTCCTGTCGCTGCTACATCCCATAGGACCTCTGGTGCTTCACCTTCAAGAGCGATGCCTTCATTGTCTTCGCAGACTCAAGGTTCATCTTGATCATGGTTTATCCATTTAATTCATGCCTCTCAACTTCTAATGAAATAATCATATATTAGGATCAGATCATCTGAGTCCAGTTCTAGTGGAGTCCGAACTAAGATATATAGCCTTTAGAGTCAATGACTAACTAAACCATGATTTTGTAACCTCCCATACTCAAACATTGTTTAAAATCCCACATCGTCTTAATTTTTAGTTCAATGAATATCATCTTATCTGAACTTTCCATGACAAAGCCTTCACTTGTTTTCTTTAGGTAATGAAGGATCTCCTTTGGTCTGAGTCTGGGTATCTGAGCAAACTCTTCGAGGAGAAGAGGTTAGAGCACTTGGTCCAAATTTTTGGTTTTTCTGATGGTGTCGAAGTTGATAAATGGGGCTCAAAAGACAATAGTTCCTCCCTCAAGGAGCAATTCGGTCATGTTTTACAATATTTTAGGAAATATTTGAAGTAGGATTTAGGTATCCTATAGATAACTTTACTACAACCATGTTAGCTGACCCCGACCTTGTCTCCGACCAATTGGTCCCCGATGACGATGAGGCTTATCATTTTGGCCATTTCCAAGGACGTTGAACCTTCCTCAGAGATGTTTTATGACACTTTTCGAGCTAGGTGTAGTCCAAGGGCTGATGGTAGACAGTATTTTTCTCCAAGAAAAGGATGATATTTGTTCAGATCCAACCCATCTTGATGTAGAACAACTACATCCTTTTTATAATAAAATTAGAGACCAGTCTAAGTCGAATTTCAATTTCAATTAGGATCCATTAAAATTCGTACAGGTACAGCCTGAAGGCTATATCTCCTAAGATAGTCATATAAATCTAGTAAATAACCATCCGTTAGAAAGCTGAGATCAATTTCTACAATTTTTTATTTACCATTTTGAATAATTTGGATTTTAAATTGGTAAAAATTAGGGTTTATTTATTAGTCTGAGTCAATAACAATCCTAACCCAATAAGGAATAGGATTCAAATATCTTTATTTAAGATATACTAAGTAGAATTCTTAATACAGTCTAAGTCCTATTTTTAGTCTACACCAAGTAAGACTTTAAGTTTATTAAAGGGTTATATATACAGCCCAAAGTTATAACAACAAAAAACTTTTCTATCAATAATATTCTCTTATTTTGGATTTGTCCACTTCCATCTTCTTTATGGATTCAAAGATCTATAATGGTGAGAAGACAATGATTTTCTTTCTCTCCCCCTTCTCTCCCGCTGCATCAAGTGGTATCAGAGCGATGTTGTTTCTGCTCAATTCCATTTATTGTAGTTGGTGACAATAACTCCATGAACGGTGATCTAGGAGATTCTCAAATTCAAGATTTAATCAAATAAAGTTTTTTTGCTTTTATCACTAGGAAATATAAAACTTTGAAATATATTGAAACTAAGAATCAAGTTCATTAATTGACTATCAAATATGCTCACAGTCCAATGTCTTGGAGATTAACATACGAAACTATTCAGGAAAACCAAAATCTTAGTGAGGTGAATATTCCATACTTTCATAGTTATGAGAATTTGTTTATTTAGATGGATAAAGTTGAGAAATTTTTTAAGCTTATAGAGATTTCTGAAAAAAAGAAGGTGAAAATTATTGAATACAAACTTGATGGTTATACTTCATCTTGGTGGGAGCAAATTCAACTCCAAAGAACACATGAAGGCAAATCAAAAATCCACTCATGACTGAAGATGCTTAAATTATTCAACATAAAGTTCTCAAAAGGGGATCAAAATCAAGTAAGACAAATATCTGATCCAAGAGCTTCTAGAATTGTAATTAATGGAGACAACCATGAGGTATTAATTCCACATCTTAGTAATTTTCCTCTAGTATTGAATTATCAAGTCGAAGAAAAGGTTGTGGATCGTGTGGAAGACAAACAAACTAGTGAATATTTTATTAAGAGCCCCAAATATTCTTTCTTTGATGAATTAGAAGATTATACAAAAGTGGCTTTGGATGTTACAAAAAAATTTCAAGAGATTATTAATGAAAATTCATATGAATTTGTTGACAATCTTGAAGGCTGTAAAAAAAAATTTTCTACTCGTGAAAATATTGACTGTGCTACTCAAGATTATTTTTTAAATTCATCAAAAGCCAACTATCTTGAACAATAGGAGGAAATTCCTACAAGAGTTATCACTATGCAAGATTCAAAATTTATAATGATATATTCAGATTATTATACTAATTATCAGCAAACTTGTGAAGAATACTTTCATTCCATGACAACAAATCATAAGTTAGTGTATACAAAAATTTTTTTTCAAATAAGGTCGAAAAAAATCCTGCAAAAGTTCAAGTGATTGTGGTAAAGAAAAATAGGATATCAAAGTATTGAAGATATTAATCGAAAAAATTTTATTGGTTTACATCATCAAGTTCTATATTAAAAAGTGTTTGAGGAGAATATAACTGTAACAACAATGGACTTCAATCTTTGACTTAAGGATAAGTCTTTTACAAGTGGAGGGGTTTGATATAGGACAATTACATCCTATTTACCATAAAATTAGAGATTAGTCTAAGTTGAATTCCAATTCTAATTAGGATCCGTTGGAATTCGTACAACTACAGTCCAAAAGTTATATCTCCTAAGATAGTCATTCAAATTCATCAAATAATCATCCGTTGGAAAGCTAAAATCGATTCTTACAATTTTCTTATTTACTATTTTGGATAATTCAGATTTTATATTGGTCAAAATTAAAGTTTATTTATCAGTTCAAGTTAATAACAGTTCTACCCCAATAAGAAATAGGATTCATATATCTTTATTTAAGATATATTAAGTAGGATTATTAGTGAAATCTAAGTCCTATTTTTAGTTTATACCAAGTAGAACTCTAAGTTTATTAGAGGGTTATATATATAATCCAAAATTGTAACAAAAAATTTTTTTCTATCAATAATATTCTCTTATTTTGGGTTTATCCACTTCCATCTTTCTTGTGAATTCAATAATCTATCATGGTGAGAAGATGGTGATCTTCTTCCTCTCCCCCTTCTCTCCCGCTGCATCATAGCCTCAATTCACTTTTGGAAGGATCATCTTGTAAGGGTATTTTCCAAAGGAATTTAGGATTTCAAAGCAAGTGGGGAGTACTATCTGAACATAGAAAACCTCTCTAAGTGTCCCTTGAGGTTCGGCAACTTCTCTCTACTTGGTCCTCTGAGGTATAGAAAGTAAGATCCACTTCCAAATGGTCAAGCGAAAAGAAGCTTATTGAGCTCAGCTTGTTGATAGCCAGGGACTCAGGTAGGGCTCGAATTGTGTCATTTTAGATACCTGCGAGCTCACATCTTAGAAATAATAGTTTCCTCAGGTTTTCTTGCAGGAATAAGCCGTATTGATTTTATGAACTTAGCCCTCCAATAACAAGCAAGTACCCCCCAAGCGGTACCACCTCTACCTCCATAGAAGGACAAGAATGTTGAGGACAAGGGGGAAGGTCCTTCCGAGGCACTTGCCCCAGTTAGGAAGGAGAGGAAAAGGAAGTGCTTTCTTGTCTCAGCAAGTGAAATCGAACTAAAGAGGAAAGAGAAGAGGCCAAGGGCACCAGGGGTGATGACAGCGGCTTTGTAGCACCAAGGAATGAGAGAAAGAAGAAGAAGATGGAGAAGGAATCAAGGAGGAAGATTTCGAGCCCTCCTGCCTGTGGGAGCGAGCCCATAGGGGCATCTATCAAGCCTCACGCTGAAACCGACCTTACCACTAGGGTCGAGGCTCAGCATGAAATTACGAACATACCATCCTCATTCCCCTCCCCAATCTGTCGAAGAGCAACAACTGCCCCTAGTCCTCAAATGACGAGGCACCCGGGGAAGGAGCCCACTGGAGAGGAGGAAGGCACCCTTCAATCCAAGCTCATGCATTGCTTGAATGCCCCCTTCTGAGCTATTTTTAGCAAGGGAAAACCTTGTTTGTGATGTAAGTGTCATAATAATATTTTCTTTATTTCTTTTAGTGACTATCATGCTAACTTTTGCCTTGTCCTTCAAATTGTCATGTTCTTCCAACATGCCGAGAGACATTCTCTCGAGGTGAAGAAGGAGGTGGTCTCCTATAAGAAAGAGCTGACCACTTTTCAAGCTGGCACTGAGGCTCTATAGCTTGAGGTGGATGTACTTCAATTCAAATTGAACTCGGAGATCAATGCCAAGTAGAAAGCTATAGAGGAGAAAGTATTGGTTAAGGAGAAGTTAAGGGAGCTAAAAAAAATAAAATCAATGCCATTGTGAAATAGACAAAGGCCAAGGCGGAATGAGACTTGGCACATCAAGACAATGAAAGGCTTCTGAAATCCTGTGCCACCGACCTCTTAAAAGCTCAATAAGATGCTCTTACAACCTTTCGATTAAGCCAAGAATATGAGCCCCTCTTGCAAGACACTCAGGGGCCATTTGGTTCCGGATGAAGGTCAAGGTCAAGATTAAAAGAAGAACTAAAGTGTAAAAAGATAATGCGGTAAAAAAAATCGTATTTGGTTACTGATCTAACTAGTGAATGGTTCAAAAAAAATTTAGACCATTTTACCCTCAACTTCTGCTTTAAATATCTCTCCGTCCTCACCGTCGACTCCGTCGTCTCCGACGAGGAACAGCACGCCGGGCAAGCTCGCACCGGCCTCTGGCGCCCGAGGGCATTTTAGTCATTTTCCACTTAATATTTAATTAAATTATATAATATTAGTCTAGTCAAACTTTTGGTGTTTGGATGGTAGATCGGTCAGTCCAGGATGATCCTAACCTTGATTTGGAAACAAACGACCCCTCAGACTCAAATGATTTGAGATTTCAAGCAATCTGAGGAGTATTTGAAGGAGGTTGGTCGTCTTAATGTTGAAGCGTTTGAAGACAAATACCTAACTTACCGGGATATAGTAATATGTAACTCGATGAAGGCAAACTTCGATCCAAGGGGGTCGAGGATGGAGCTTTAAAACTTGGAGCATATCGAGAGGATCCGACAGAAGCTTGACATAGCTGCTAACCCATTCCCAGGTAATGAGGACGAGCCTCCTTTTGAAGACTCCTCCAGTGCTAGCTCTGACTTTTCCCTTAGGTTAATAGAAGAAAATGGCCCAACACAAGCTTCTGACCCTCCTCAATAACTCATGTTGACTTTCTCTTGTAACTTGTGCTCGAGTGTTTCAAACTTTTTCTTTTTTAATGAAAGCTTTCCCTCTTTTACCTCAAGTACTAAGTAATTATTGATGTACAATCTCAACACAGCGCTTACCTCGGTATTCTCAAGCAATTTAGATGAACTCGACCAAGGTCATAGGGCGTCTTTGAGCCACCTCATAGCCTACCTGAAATTGCCTTATTCCATTAATTGTCGTAGCGAGGATGATGAAACTATCGAGCTTGGACACTTCCAACCGAGGCTTGTTGAACCAAGCGAGATACTCCGTCAAGCTTTTTTCCTCTTATTGCTTCAAAGTCAAGTGTGTAGAGAGGTCCTTTCGTCGAGGTACCAAAGAGATGAATTACTCTTTGGATCTGTCAGTCAGTTTATCAAAGTATGTGATCAAGTGTCTCGTTAGCCCATAGTACCATGCCCGAGCCAGTCCTTGAAGTATCAGAGGAAATGCTTTGCATATAGTTGAATCTCATACGCCCTAGAGGATTATAACATTCCAAAGGTACTCACATGATTCATGAGGTCCTGGGAGCCATCATACACTTTATATGGGGGAGGACGAAACTTCAATTATACTGGAGAATAAGCAATCTCATGAATGAGAGGCATATCATACCTCGTAAAATTAGGTTGAACGAGAGTGCTCGACACTCTCTGCATCATATACAAGGTATCATCTCGTTGAGTAGATTTGTATGAGACTCAGCTTGCATAAGTATGATCTCGTCACCCAGGTCATAAGTGGGGCCATATCCCTCACGATCCCTTAAAGCTTGGTGCTGAGAAGAGGTTCCCACAAGTGGCTTTCGGTAGTCTTGTTGATGGTACCCACTATGGTGCGACTGACTAACGACTTGTGGGTGTAGCTCATCGAGTAAACTCGAAAGCTCACCTTGAAGTGGAACTCAAGGTTGAGGATAGAGATTTTGCACCATCTGAGTCTGAGCTTCTAGCATCCTCATCATTTACTGAATTGTCGCAATTAATGCTTGAAACTATTACCGATTCACCAAGTGGGGAGGAGTTGTGGGCATCTCAGGAATAGTTTGCAAGAGAACCCCCCTGAGGTTCTTGCAATAGAAGAAGAGGGATGGTTGAGTCGACCCGATAAGTAGGTCGAGTCGGGCTATTGGATAAGTTAAGAAATTTTGTTGGCATGGGAGTGGCCTACCCCCTAGGCTGATTTCTGGATGTTGAGACACTTTTTGCTGACGACATAATTGAAAATCCTTCCAAGATGTAAACGAAAGAAGATGGCGGAGCAAAACTCTCAATAAAAAATAACACTATTGACGGAGTTCTGATTCGAGATCGACTTCAATCCATACAATCTCTTGAGAATTCGATCTGCTAGGTTACCTTCTCATCACTTTACACAAAAAAAAATCATGAAGAAAACTATTAGGAACTCTCTGACGACAGTTGCTCCGATGTTCAAGTCAAAATTGAGATCAACAATAAGAGAGTAGGACGAATAACTGGACATTAGTCCTTTACGTCTTCGAGAATTGTGGTACTTATAAGGTATTAATTATATCAAAATCCCATGATTTTTGGTGTCACAATAGTTACCGAATTCTCCGTGATAACAAGTTTTGAATTCCAAATTTTCTGGGATTTATATCAAAAAATGAAGGTAAATAAGATCTTTTCATCACTTAACGAACTCTACTTTCCTGAGGTACTAATGTTTGGAGAGTTAGAGTAAATTTTATTTGAGTTAACTGAGGTCTAATCAACTGAGCATGAGAGTTAGTCGTGTTGGTTGCAGTTCAGTATTGAGCCCTCTGCACCTTGGCACAAAGGGGGGAGCTTTTTACTTCAAGTGTAAACGCATGGGCCGAGATCGTGGCTAGATCGCGCCAGACGACAAACTCCGACCACCAGAGAAGGAGATGGGAAGGAAGCTCGAAGCAGGATAACTCCTTTGGCCAAGTTCGTGGCAAACGACGGCCTCCAAGCAGCAAAGCTCATGATTGGGCTGGAGATAGCTTTCGACCACTGGCTTTGAGCGCCGTAGAAGGAGATTGTTTTTAAAAAATAAAAAAATTATTTCAATAAAATATTTTTTTTATGTAATAAAATAATAAAAAATTTAGTTTGATATTTAGATATTATATTAGCTTTAGCTCTTATCTATCAGCAAACGAACAGTAAAAGTTACAGGTTGAATTGACTGAGGTATCGGAAGTGATGAAATGGCATTTCTCTTGTCGAGAATAGTATTTTTATACTTGATTTTTGTATTTTTAACAAAAAGAAAACAAAAGTTTAATAACGCTAAAGGAACACGATTAGATCATACTTAGTAAAATTGAGATAATTTATGATAAAAAAATATTTTATTGATTTAATATTGTTTAAATCAATTATTTTTTTAAAAAATAGATATTATTAATATGTAATTCTAATATTATTTATTTTTAAAACCTCAAAAATATGTCTAATTATTTTATTAATTCAATATATATATTTATTTTAAAATTAAATATAGAAAATATTAAAAAATAGGGGTAATCTCACCCATTAAGAATTGGGTGATCATATCTCTAATTCCAAATCCAACCAAACACCGGAATTGAGAGAATTGGCGGAATTCGTTGATTTCAATTTACATTCCAAACAACCGAATTCACGGAATTGACTGAATTGACAATTCCTTTTTTTTACTCAAAAAGTACATCCAAACACCGAAATTATCAAATTCGGCCAATTCCCTCAATTTCCCGTAATTGACCGAATTGATAATTTCCTCAATTCCGAAACTCGGAATTATCCAAACGGCCCCTTATAGGTAATTATCTCTTATTTTTAACCACTTTTCATCTAAAAAAAAATAATAAATCAAAATTTATTTTTATTTTGAATTGACTCTTAAAAATAAATCTAATAATTTTTTAAAATTACAATAATATTAATAATAATTGATATTTTTTTATTTTTGATATTAGAACCATGGTTTTACGTTTCGTCCGAAATGGCTCGGTTTCGGCCAGTTCTGAACCGAAACCCTAAACCCTAAACCTTATTTTGGGTTTCGGTTAGGATTTACTGTTTATTACTGTTCATCTTCACCAACGAGTGCGGGCAGGAGCTCGCCGGGCGAGAGCGCGTGCGGGCTCGAGTGCGCGGGCGGGAGCTCGTCTGGCTCGCACCGGGGGGGGAGGACCTCGCGCCGACTTCATGTCCGAGCCCAAGGGCCTTGCGCACTCACTAGTCTGCCGCCGTTCTCTCGCCTATCTCGCGCCCTCACCGACCTGACCTGTACTACCGCAAACTGAGGCTGGCCTTACATTGGGGCCAACACTATCGCCAATTTGATTTCGACGTCCTTATCGGTTTCTGTCAAATACTGTTCACGTCATAGTATTATTTACGTAATTATGCATTATTTTTTAAAATTTTTTAATATATTATAATTTTTTAATTTGAAGTTAAAAAATAATTGAAATAAAGTTAAAATTTAGTCAAAATATAATTAATAAAAAAAATATTTTAGTTGAAACTGAAATGAAAATGATTTTGATCGAAACACGTTGATTTTTTTGATCGAGGCAAAAAAAATTCATGTCAGTCTTACCCCCATGTGAATCGCTGTCACGAGATTGCACAAAACTAGTTGTTCTCGTATGTTTATAAATATTCATCTGGATCATTCAGGTACTGAATTAATAATTCCACATCCAGATGTTTTAAACTCAACTGATGATGATGATAATTAATTGTATTACATTATATTTAATAAATTATGTATATATCAATTATATTTTAACAATAAGTTAAATTTGCTTATGTTAATTTTTATTTTTTTAATCATATTCATATTATTTCTCATATTTTTTTTTATATAGTAATATTTAACACAGGTGGTACCTATCACAAACTTATATTTACTTACCCTAAAATACTATTTAATATTATGGTCAAATTCATTATAAATTCCTTCCTAATTTTAACTTTGTAGACAAAAAATGGTGAAAAACTTTTTATCGTGGTTTGTAATGTAAAGTCATATGTCGTCAAACTATAGTCAAAACTATGGTCAACACACAATTAATAATTAAAAAAATCAGTGTGTTCCTCAACAAGGTTCACTTAATGCTATTAATCAGCGTCTTGCCGTAATTTTTCCTGAACACTTCGCACAGTGTGATATTTATTTCTCATAGGTTATTGGACTACTTTTACTATGTGTTGTCAATCAATATGGTTATCATTTTCATTTTAGATCTTCGATGTATGGTTATACTTCAGAACTACTACCACGAGATCGCACAGAACTAGTTGTTCTGGCTCATATGTCTACAAATGCTCATCCGGATCATTCAGGTACTGAATTTATAATTCCACACCCAGATGTTCCAAACTCAACTAGTAATGATTATGATGATTAGTTGTATTATCTTAAAATTTATAAATTATATATGTGTGAAGTACATTTTAATGAAAAGTTAAATGTACTTATATTATTTTTTAACTTTTAATTATATTCATATTATTTCTTGTATGTTTTTTTAATACACTAACATGTATTAAAAGTAGATTATATCAGTGACTAACTATCAAAATTAATATTAATGAATTAAAATAATATTTAATATTATGGTAAAATTAAGTATAAATTCATTCCTAATTTTTTCAAATTTTTTCAAATTTTTTCAAATTTTTTTCAATATTTTATCGTATTTTTAATTTGAAGTCAAAATACAGTCAAAATATAGTCAAACTCTGGTCAACATCTAATTAATAATTTTAAAAAAAATTTCGGCCGAAACCGAAACGGTCGAAACTGAAACCAAAACGGCTGAAATGGCCGAAACATATCGGTTTCACTGGTCCCGAAACCGAAATCGAAACCGAAACCGTACCATAAAACCTTGATTAGAGCACACACTGAAGCCTCTCACCTGTGCATCTGTGTTTGGAGGCACCCTTTTCCTTTGCGGACTAATCAGATTCCATGCACGCCATTAAGGGACAATGATTCTGAGATCATGCACTTAGCCTTGCATGATCATAATTTCATAATCATAGTACTTTAACTCGTTAGGAAAACCCTAAAGACAGCATAAATCCACCGCCGCCACCAACACCACAACTTCACTTCACAAGTGTGTGACTCAGTCTACTACTTAGTCCAACCATGCAAAGTCTCAAGCTCTTCTTCTTCGCTCTCGCTCTCTTACTCCTCGGCTTCCCGGTGGACTTCATCTCGCAGAAGCCTACCCGGGAGCCCAGCAAGCACATGGTGCTCTACTACCACGACGTCCTCTTAATGGAACCAACGGAGCAAATGCAGCATCAGCGGTGGCGGCCGACGAGACGGCGTTGAGCCTGAAGACATGGTTTGGACGGCTAATGGTGCTCGAAGACAAGATGACGGCGGACGGGCGGGCAGAGTCCCAGCGGTGACCCGGACACAGGGGTTCTACTTCTATGACATGAAGACGGCCTTAAACGCGTGGTTCGCGGACACGCTGGTGTTGAACACGACGAAGCACGAGGGCAGCATCAACCTTGTGGTCGCCGACGTGATGGCGGAGACGACGAGGGACACACCGGTGGTGGGCGGCATCGGGCACTTCTTCATGGCTCGGGGGATTGCCACGTTCAGGACCGAGGCGGTGGCGTCGGACTTTCTGTACTCCCGCCCGAGGATGGACATCAAGTTGAACGAATGCTACTAGCATTGAACATAAGGGGTCCGTTTGGATTGGGCTGCTCCCAAATAAACCCAATTAAGGGCTAGTATGAGTAGCCGTATGGATTTTGATAAGTGGATTTTGGTGAATAAC
The DNA here is from genome assembly GCA_005019695.1 of Trichopus zeylanicus subsp. travancoricus. Taxonomy (NCBI): domain Eukaryota; kingdom Viridiplantae; phylum Streptophyta; class Magnoliopsida; order Dioscoreales; family Dioscoreaceae; genus Trichopus; species Trichopus zeylanicus. Next base: position 669,390 of record RXID01022209.1, read on the forward strand.
GTTTGGGTGAGTTCGTTATTAGTAATGCATAACACCTAGGCAACCTAATCCAAACCAGTTTTTGCCATGTCAGCATGCTGATGCAATAAAAATTCAAATTAAAATAGAGTTGACAAACATTTTAAATTCTAATTTTATATTTTTTGTCATTATAAAAATAATTTATTTGATATTTTTGGATTGGTTTTAATGATACACCAAAGTAAATCGATCAAACTAACAAATCAATAAAAATTAAAACCTAAATCAAACCTTAAAGGGTGTATTTGAGGTAAAGCATTCCCTAAGTCTGAGTTATGAGAAGCTTTCAGAACTAAGCTGTGAGAAGCTATATTCTTTCTGCATCGAGTTATACGAACCTTAGGGTCTGTTTGGAATGGGGTCATGGTCAAGGTCAAGGTCAAGGCTAGTGAACCACTTTTGTAAACTAATATTTTTTTATCAAAATTAAGACTTCAATAATTTAAAGCTCAAAAAACTATTTAATTTTTTATAATAATTTAATTTAATAATAATATAAAATAATAAATATTAATTTCACAAGATAAAAAAAAAAATTCTAAAAAATGCTGACCCGGTCCCTGACCCCAAACCAAACAGGCCCTTAATGTCTTCGGCCAGTAAGAAGTCATGTTGAAGCCATCCGAAAAGCCAAAGACTTAAATTAACTATTCTAGTTTCTTCTCTGAAAGGATTTATTCAAACATCTAAACTAGGACTAAGGGGTATTTTTGATCACCCACCAAGAATCACAAAAATTGAGCCACTAAAAGTTTGTCGAAGAGAATACTTACCACACTAAAATAGTTCGGCAAGCTTGTATTAAGTTTGTGATTAAAGGTAATGTTTGAGTTTGGGGGAAGGTCCAAACCCTTAACTTAAAAAAAATGACTCTAATACTCGGAGCTTGAAAGTCACAATTACATGATAGAGAGTGAACGTAAAGTGATAAGGAAAGATAATGGCTTGGCGTCATACTAATAAGTCAAGATGATATGCAAGCCTAACTCAGGATGTGCCGGCTTAGAATTCAACCTCATACAACCTAATTATAGTTCATTTTAGGGCCATCCTAGTATGCCACTATTGCCAAACATAAAGTGAAATAAGGAAGATAGACTGAATCAAAGAAAAATCATAGGTGCGTCCAAACCTTGAGTCTAGGAAGGCTGAGTAGCAATCCCTGCAGGCGCAAAGGAAGAAGCCCCTTACGCCACAGTGGCAACTGAAATAGCTGGAATCGCCACCACGGTGCTCCTAGCCATAGGCAAAACCAGAGTAGCGGTGGTCAAGGAGGAACAATGTCATTGCCAGAACTTCTACTATTGTTGGCCATGGAGATTGGGAGAAAAGATCCAGGGAAAAGAGAAATTAGGGTTTGACTCAAAAAGGATGGAGGAGGAGAAAATAGTAATCTTGGACTATATTCTATATTTATAGTCCAAGGGGGAGCCCATTCGAATGAATGCCATGTAGCAAGATTCAAATCTAAAGGAAAAGGCCACGCCTTTTCGAATAGAGGCACAAATCATTATGAACACATGTCAAGATCTCACACTCTATCACTGAAGGGTTAGCCATCAATACGCGAAGACAATGTTTTAGGAACTCACGGCCGCATAATTAAGAAATAGTTATAAGCATTAAAAGAAGACGATTGCTCACCTTCCGAAGATCCACCAAATTCGCCATGAAAAATAATTTGCTCTTTGTAAGTAATCCAAAGCTCCGAATCTTGGCACTTTGGCATCCAAGCTCAAGGAGCATTGATGATATATCGAAGTAAATCAACCAAGCTAACAAGTCAGTAAGAACCAAAACCTAGATCGAGCCTTGAAGGGTGTGTTCGAGGTAAAGCATTCTCTAAGTCTAAGCTGTGAGAAGCTTTCAAAATCGAGTTGTGAGAAGTGAGATTCCTCTCTACACTAAGCTATATGAATCTCAGTGTTTTCAACTAGTAAGAAGTCATGTTGTAGCTGCACTGAGGTTCCGCTAAGTTTGAATACCTTGGTGTTCAAATAATAAGAAACGAATAACTATACTAATTTTTCATATTCAAATTTAGAAATAAATTTTGAGAAATCTGAAATGTATGGTCATTCGTTACGAGAAATCCAACGAAGATCGTAACATTGAAATCGTAGAATTCAAATACCTTCGCACTTTATAAATGGCACCGTCTCTAAAGAAATAAAAACTAATTGTATTTTCTCTTATCCACTATATTTTAAATGATATCTATTAACTTAGATATTGAAATAGTTATTACCGAAAAATTCTTAACAGTCTCCCTCATTGTGTTTTCTTATTACAACTTGGCGGAAAAAAAACTTAAGATCAAAATTTAAGAAAACCTCTCAAACCAAAATTGCAAATAAACAAGACTCCATCGGCAGGTTTGTTGGGGGTTTTACAATTTTTCTCTCCGGCTAGCTGAACAGAACACGACTCGTTCTACATGGGAGGTCACTGGTGCGGCGTCGCCTCGCAAGCCGGCCTCGGGAAGTAGGGGGACAATTAGGTGGTTCACGGCACCTGCATGTAATTCCAACCTGAACCTTACAGGGTACAGCTATGGACGGGCCGAGCCGATAAGATTCGTGCTTTAGCGCCAATAGATGAAGCCCGAGCTCGAACTGAACCCGAAATATTTGATGTTAGGCTCATTTCCCACCCAATTTGGACTTGACTCCACCGAGTTTGGTACTGACGCACGTTGCATGATGCTCTTGGTCCAGAAACGGGAAAAAGACGAGCTGAAAACGATGCATAACTGTTTCAGTGAATCAAGCTTGCGACTTTGGGGATAGGGATAGGGATAGGGATAGGGATAGGCATACCAGTCCAGTTTGACAAATTTACCCCTGCTAATTATGGAAGATGGACAGCCATCCACTCCAAATTGACAAAATGCCATGTACAAATTTTTGATATTCTTGTGAACTTAACAAATGTCCTGGTTTTAATTGTTTGGAATCTTTGTTCCCAACTGATCAAGCATTTGGGTCCAAAGGTCTTCCCTGGTTGGGAAATTTATAAATTATGGAGGTGCTCTATATAAATAATCAAAGGAATGTTAAATCCTCCTAATTAGATATTTTGACCGTTTTTGATAAATTAAAATTTACATGAATTTGTCGTGACACCATTATCTTCTTTTCTTTTTTTTTTATTTCTCATTGAAAAAGACCATATTATGTGCAATTTTTGGAAGACAAGCACTGCCAAAATAAATCCATCTAAAAAACAGACAAAATTCATTATTACCCAAACTATTAAGAGTTTATAAACCAAAAACTTATGCCAGAGAAAATGTACAAATTAATGTCCAGAAATTAGAATGTTAGCGTCCAGAAAAAAAACTAGAAAACTGAAACAAATCAAAAAATAGAAGCACATGAATCCCTAAAAATTTTCAAAATTGAATCCCTAATTTCTTCTGCGACGAAGCTTACCCCGCATTAAACTAGCTGCTCGAACTCCGGACGCACTCGCTGCTCGATCAACACCTCCTCGCCACCCATTGCCGCCGGGGCTCCGTCCGCGACGAACCCCAAGCTGGAGAACTGCCTCATCTCCTTCTGCCGCCGGAGCTCCATCACCTTCCGGTGAGAGTTCGAGTGCTTCGAGGCCACGAACGTCGGGCTCGCCGCCGGCCGGTACTCCGGCACCAGCCTCCCGGACTTGTACCGCACCCCGCACGCATTGCACAGCGTTTTCGGCCCCAACGGTCCCGTCCTCCACTGCGGCGTCCTTTCCGTCGAGCAGTGCAGACACTTCCGACCATCCTCAGCCGCCGTGCAGGCTGCCGACACTGCCACGAGGCTCGGCTCCCTCTTCTTCTTCGCCGGCGGCTTCTTCACCGGGACGAGGATTTCGGACTCGCACGGGGACGAGGACGACGACGACGACGGGAGGAGGAGGAGGCGGGAGGACCAATTGCAAGCGGCGGCGCGGGATCGCTTGCTCCGGGCCTTCCCGGGGACCGGGCCGGGCTCTGGCCGGAAAAGCCCTTGATCGCCGGCGGTGGTCTGCGTGTCTGACGACGAAGACGACGAGGAGATCGGCTTCGGCTTCATGCCGGAGATAAGCTGGAGCTTCTCCATGTCCTCGCCGGAAAAAGGCTCCTCACCCAAGTTCGACAACCATTGCAGCTCTGCTAAATCATCATACTATTCCATCCAAATTCGAACAAAAAAGAATCGAAATCAAACTCTTAATCGACACAATTTCGAAGGAATTTCCAAGATCTCCAGGGAATTACTGGCTCGCAGAGATCGAAACCCTTGATCGCGAGGTCGCCGGAGAAGTGCTCCCCGCCGGTATTCGCCGCCGTGACAGTCGACGAGTCTGACAAGCTCCCGCCCTCGGCGTCATCGCCAAAGCCGACGAGGGCCTTGTCGTCATCCCCACCGTCGTTGGAGAAGTCAAGCAGCTCGTCAACGATGAAGAGCTCCTTCCCGGACATCTTCTCCGGCGAGCCCTCGAGGGAAGTTCCGGCGGCGGCGACGCATTCCGGCGCTTCCATTTCCGGGGCTTCTTCGGAGAAGACGATGGAGCCGAGAAGAGGAGTTATATGTGTCGCGATTTCCGTTTCACAAGGTCAAATTCGTAAAATCACATATACAAAAAGTCGCCGGGAAATTCCCTCCGAAAACGCCCCTACTTTTAACTAAATTGACAACTTACCAAGTTTTCATTGCCCTTCCATGCATGGGCATGATAGGAAATTCAGATTAAATTGGGGGAATTAATTTGGAATTAATTTGATTCTCCTAAGGAACCGATCTCTCGTGTACGTCGCAGCGACCCGTGCACCCGCGTCCGGATTCATCGCTTTTTGATTTCTAATTCGTTTCCCGTCAACTCGGAAAACGCGTTTCTCATGTTTATAATACACTTGAACTGAGTTGTTCGTTTCTGAGCCACGTTTAAGCACAGAGGAATCGGGAGCCGTATCGGTTTGCCCGGAGAGCAGTTCGCCGTTGGATTCTCTTAAAGAAACGTGGCGAGCATCCGAGCGGCTTGGGTCATGCGGGGCTGGGTCGGTCAGACCGCCGACTCAGATAGCCATGCCATAAATCCTCGCATTTTCTGTATAAACCCCTGATGCTTCACATATTTCACTTGGTTCTTGACAAATCCTTTTTCTAGAAACTTACGTTTTCCCCCTAAATTTCTGATAATTAACCATGGCCCCTCCAAACCTTAAAACTATTTTTACGTCAGATACCTGAATTGTTGGGGAATCGAACCTTTCCAACCGGTTCGCGGTTATGCTCAGGGTTCGGTGAACTCAAAATCGGCTGAAACCAAATACATGACAAGTTACACTAAAATTAATGAATAAAAAATTACTATCATCAAGACATAAAAAATCAATTTACATGACAGTTAATAGAAGAGACTTGAAATAAGTCTTATCGAAATATGAGAAATTTGGGAGATTTTTGTTATGACTATGGATTATGTTCAGAATAGTTGAATTAGGGCTTAACGAAATAATCAGATTTAAAATAAAATGTACGGTAAAAATTGAGGTTAAAATCAAAATTACGATTAATATAAAAAGATGAAGCCGTCAAAATACCAAAAAAAAATTTCTCGACAAAAAATATATTATTTCTCCTCTCAAAAATATATGATTGATTTGAATATTAAAAAGACTATCGTTAAAAAAATATCAATGATTCTTTCATCTTTCTTTATCGTACAAATCACAATATGGATTTAGTCAGCGAATAAAATCTCTAGGAGTTGGTTTAATCAAATTGAAAATGAACTGGACTTTATCAACGTGAATCAAACCCTAGCTCCAAGAAGAAAATTGTGAGAAAAGAAAAATTGTTTGTCTGTATATATCCTGGTTCCGAAGTTTCGGCCCGAAACCGAAACGTTTCGATCCGAAATCCCGAATTCGCCCCGCCGAACGGTTATTATCGTTTCGGTTTAGGGTTTTCGTCGTCCGCTAAGCAGAGGGCTTGGCGGCCGTCTTATATGGCGGCTGGTGGGCATGAGTGCGGGCTACCGGCGACCACGGCCGACCGCGGGAGAGGCGTGGGGATGCTCGGGGCGGTCTGCAGGGCGACTGCGGGGCGAAGCGGGGAGAGGGCTGATGGGGAGGTCGGCTGCGGGAGATTGCGGCGCGATGTGGAGCGAGGGCGGTGCGAGGGCGGGCACTGCGGGTGACTGCGGGCGAGGACGGCGTGCTCGGGCGGCCGGCAGGCCGCGCGGGGCGAGCACAGGGCGGTCGGGGCAGCCGCAGGGCGTGCGGGCCGGCCGCAGGGAGCGCGTAGTTTCTGCAGGGAGCGCAGGCCGTCGGCGGCGAGCGCAGGGCGCGTGCATGGCGAGCGCAGCGCGCGTGGGGCGAGCTCAGCGCGCGCGGGGAGACTGCAGCGTGCGCGGGGCGAGCTCGGCGTGTGCGGGGCGACCGCAGCGCGCACAGGGCGAGCTGAGTGTGCCGGCGGCGAGCTCAGCATGCACGGGGCGGGCACAGGGCGGTCGGGGCAGCCGCAGGGCTCGCGGGCCGGCCGAAGGGAGCGCAGGCCGTCGGCGGCGAGCGCAGGGCGTGTGCATGACGAGCTCGGCGTGTGCATGGCGAGCTCGGCGCGCGCGGGGAGACCGCAGCGTGCGGCCAGCAAGCTCCGCGCGCGTAGGGCGACCGCAGCGCGCGCAGGGCGAGCTGATTGCGCCGGCGGCGAGCTCAGCACCGCAGGTCGGCCGGCGATGATCGGTGCCCCCACGAGCGCAGTTCGGTTTAGGGTTTAACTGGTTAGTTTTATTTAATTAATCACGTTTAATTAAGTTAATCACAGTTTACTGTGCTGCTTTTGCTTTTTTTCCCCGGGAATCACGGGGAGGTGCTGGTTGGTTGGTCGGTTGGTATTGGCTGATTAACTGTGATTTGGCCGTGAATCACGTTGATTAACTTTGATTAATGCCCGTAAATCACGGGTTTCGGCTGGGTCCTGAGGCTTATATATACTTAATGTAAGTCTGTAAGAGCAGACGATTTCATTTGTGTTCTGCTGTAAATCGCCCAACTATTCTTCTTTCAGTTGCAGAGGTATGAAATTTTCTGTTATCATAAATTGATGTATCATAATTTTTTCTTTTTATTTGTTCTACTTGATGTATCAGATATAGTATGTATGTTGAGACTTGAGAATTGAACTGAAACAGGAATATCAAATTATTTGTTTTTATGGATTTGCTCAATTTGCATTATGCGCATTATGTATCTAATTAATTGATACAGTGATATGATAAATTATCCAAAATTAAGTTAGATTTGCTGCTTAAAATACGTATTAAATTATTAAATTATTAAATTATTTAAGTTACATAGTAAAATATTAAATTAATAAATTATTTAAATTACGTATTAAATAATGTATTTTGTATTTAAGTGTATAACAAAATAGTAAATTATTAAATTATTTAAATTATGTATTAAATTATTAAATTATTTTAATGATGTATTAAATTACATGTATTTTTGTGTTAAATTATATTAAAAAAATATTAATGTATGGATTAAATTATGTATTCAATTACATATTTTGTATTAAAATATGTATTCAATTATGTAATATGTATTAAGTTGTGTATTGAATTAGTAAATAAATAATATATTATGTATTAAATTACGTATTTTGTATTAAAATATTTATTTCGTATTAAATTATATAATAAAATATGTATTAAATTATGTAGTATGTATTACGTATTAAATTATATATTACGTATTAATTTATGTACTAAAATATGTTTTATGTATTAATTTTGCTATTAAAATTATGTATTAAATTATGTCGTATCTATTACATATAAAATTATGTATTATGTATTAAATTATATATTACATATTAAATTATGTATTAAATAGTAAATTTTGTAATTTGTATTAAATTTTGTATTACATTATCTAATATGTATTAAATTATCTATTACGTTCTACATTATATATTAAATATTAAATTATACGTACTATGTATTAATTTACGTATTAAATTATGTATTACGTATTATGGATTAAATTAACGTGGAAATTAGATAATAAATCAAGAAATAGGTTAGTAAATCGTAAACCCTAAAACTTAAATCCTAAATATAAAGTAATTTATTGTTGTGTACATTAGTTATTTTTGAATAATTTCTTAAATTACGTATTGTAAAAAATAGAGTTTTTTCATTAATCATAGGTAAATTTTCTTCTGTCACTGCTACTACTGTATTGCATATGGTTCCAAGGCAAAACACGCCTCGCGATGACGATATTGCATGGCAACACTGTGAATAAGTGAATACAGTAAATCGTACAGTTCGTTGCAAATGGTGTGGTCGTGTGCTTAGTTCTGGAATTACAAGATTAAAAGAGCATTTAGGAGGAGTCACCGGCTCAGTTTGGCCATGCGACAAAATCCCGAATGAAGTGAAACAAACATTTCGGGCAATAGTCCAAACTGGCAGAGAAAATAGAAGAAAGCAGAAGGCCAAAAAATCACGTTTTGAGAATGAACTTCTCAACCTCCCTAATCCAGATCCCCGGCAAATTTCTGATGAAGATGATGATGATTCTGAGGTTCAGGAAGTTCTTCGGGAAAGTCGAAGATTGTACGAGAAAACTCGAGGTGGTGCTGGCACTTCCGGCACAATTCGGGATCATCGAACTACTAGTTTCAGAGAGCCACGTACACAGCGACACACACCTGCCCCTTCAGGAGTAAGATGAGATTTTCATCTTCCTGACATCGGATCTATAAATATTTCTCCAATTGACCCATTTCTACTGAAACCAAGAGATGATAAGCAAATAAATTTGAGAACAGCATCAACTGGTTTTCGGAAGGCAAAACAGTGGTTGGGTAGGGCAGTATCGAAATTTTTTTTCTACAACCATGTTCCATTTCATTTAGCAAATGGCGGTTACTATCATGGAATGATACGTGCCGCTCAAGAGGTTGGCCCAGGAGTTCCTCCACCAAGTTCTAGTGAAATTTCTGAAAAATATCTGAATCTTGAAATTGAAGAGATGAATGCATTTATCCAGACCTTCTATAAATATTGGGATGAATTTGGGTGTACCTTGATGTATGATGGATGGAAGACACAAAACAGTAAAGATTTGATAAATTTTTTAGTATATTGTCCTGAAGGGACCGTTTTTCTCAAGTCAGTTGACACAACAGGGGAGTCGAAGACTGGTAATTTCTTATATCATCTGATTGATAGTGTCATTGAGGAGATTGGGGAATCAAGAGTGGTACAAGTCGTGACTGATAATGCAGCTCCGCTGGTATATGCTGAGAAAAAGTTAATGCAAAAAAGAAAACATCTTTTCTGGACACCTTGTGCAGCTCACTCTATTGACTTAATACTGAAGGATATAGGTAAGGAACCTGATATTAGAAAAGTGGTTGAACAGGGCCAGAAGTTGACATCATTTATTTATAACCATGCTTGGTGTCTTGAACTAATGAGAAAGGAAACACGAGGACGAGAGATTATCAGGCCAGACATTACTCGGTTTGTTACACAATTTATCTCATTGGATTCCCTGTATACTCACCGGCAGGCATTGAAGAGATTATTTACCAGTGAAGAATATGATGCACATTATTTGAGGTTGAAACGGTCCGAGAAAATACTTTCTGAAAAATTCTACAATCAAGTCATAGACGAAAGTTTTTGGGAATCAGTTGAAAAAGTAATAGGAATCTTCAGTCCATTAGTTAAAGTGTTTCGAATTGTTGACTCAGATGATCATTCGCAGATAGGGTTCTTATATGAAGCAATAGAACGAGCAAAATTGCAAATAAGACGACATATAGGAACAATTGAATCTCGCAAATGGGAGAAGATTATTGATCATCGTTGGAACAAAACATTATCGAAAGATATTCATGCTGCAGGTAATTGAGTAAAGAGTCATTTTATAGCACTTTACTGAGTTATAATGATACTATTTTGATTCATATTTAATCATCTTGTAGGGTACTTTCTAAATCCAATATTTCAATATGGCGATGAGGTCAACAATAGTAATACCATTCTCGAAAAGCTACGGAATGTTATCGAGCTGATAGAGCCAGATATGAGAACAAGAATATTGGCATTGCGCGAGGTAAATTATGTATTAAATATTTTTTACATAATTAAGAAAGTTCTTAACTTGAGTACGCTCATTACACAGGCCGACGATTTCAAAAACAAAGTCAAGGACTTTGGCACACAACAAGCAATTGTAGCTATTAGGGGTGATTCTCCTGGTATAGTTGATATTCAATAATTATACATATTTGCTAATTCAATTTATATCAAGTTATTAATAATTTTTTCTCATAAATTACAGCTAGATGGTGGAGTATCTACGGGAGGCATGCAACACCTAATCTTGCAAAGATAGCCATCAGAATTTTAAGTCAAACTGTTTCAAGTTCACAATGTGAGAGGAATTGGACAACTTTCGAATTGATCCATACAAAGACTAGAAACAGACTTAAAATGGAAAAATTGGAGAAACTTATTTTCTGCCATTATAACATGCGTTTAAGAGCGTGAAACTTACAGAGAAGAAGATCACCAGAGGATGAGATAATCGACTTGTCTGCCATATTCGAAGATGATGATCCTTTAATAGAGTGGATTCGAGAAAGAGAAGAACCTGTCTTAAATCATCCTGATACACAAGAAGCTATTTGCCGTCTCTTAGACGAAGAAGTGGAAGACGAAGCTGACAAAACGCAGAATACTTTTGATACAAGTGATAGTAGCAATAGTGGTACAGCTGGTGACGCCCATTTTCAACAATCACAAGATGACGGCTCATCTTCATCTGTTCCACAGTATGGAGTAAATGAGTTTTTTGACTCTAATTTATATGGCAGTTATATGCCACAATATCCATATCATTCGCATGGTGGGCAAGATGTTAATCAAGGTCCAACAGATAATGCGAGCTATAGGTACTATGACAGTTATCAGAGCGAGATGTCTTCATACAATCCAGGATATCATCAGTCAATGCAAGACCAGACCACTTCCTACTATCCGCATGCTGAACAATACTATCGATCACAACGCCATCATATTGATGAGTATGGTGATCAAGAAGATTAATCTCTCCAAGATCCACCTCAGAACAGCATGTGGTTATAAGACGTGGATTTATATCATGTATAAAAGATGAAATGATGTTTTCATCATTGTCTTAAATTGATATCTTATTGTAATTTTATGGCATTTAAATTTAATGTTTATATGGTTTATTTTATCGCATGATAATTTATCTATTTCGTTACGACAATTTATTGTAATCTTTTCCTTCTGACGTATTTTTTATTATCTATTTTATGTTCATAAATACTAACAATTATAAGATAATTATTTTTGAAACAGATAATGGCAAATCCGGATGATTATATTATAGTTCCAGACCAAGTGACACTGTAAGCAGGAAAAATAATTATGTCAATTCTTCGTCAAAAACTTATATTTTATCGTAGAATTATTCCACATTCAGCATATGATCTACTTGGACAAGCCTTAATTGAGCAGACATTACAAGACCGTGGAAGAGTCAATGATCAAATTTATCTGCCCTCTCAACAAGGTTCACTTCATGCTATCAATCAGCGTCTTGCCGCAATTTTCCCTGAGCACTTCGCACAGTGTGATATTTATTTTTCATGGGTTATTGGACCACTTTTACTATGTGTTGTCAATCAATATGGTTATCATTTTCATTTTGGACCTTCGATGTATGGTTATACTCCAGAACCATTGCCACGAGATCGCGCTGAAATAGTTGTTCTGGCTCGTATGCCTACAAATGCTCGTTCGGATCATCCAGGTACTGAATTTGTAATTCCACACTCAGATGTTCCAAACTCAACCGATGATGACTACGATGATTAGTTGTATTATCTTAGACTTTATAAATTATGTATGTGTGAAATACATTTTAATGAAAAGTTAAATTTGCTTATGTTAATTTTTAAATTTTAATCATATTCATATTATTTCTTGTATGTTTTTTTAATACACTAATATATATTAACACTAGACAATATCAGTGACTAACTATCAAAATTAATTTTAATTAGCTTAAATATTATTTGAAATTATTGTAAAATTAAATATAAATTCATTCATAATTTTTCAAATTTTTTCAAATTTTTTCTAATATTTTATCGTATTTTTAATTTGAAGTCAAAGTACAGTCAAAGTATAGTCAAACTCTGGTCAACGCCCAATTAATAATTTAAAAAATTCTTTCGGCCGAAACCGAAACAGCCGAAACTGAAACCGAAACGGCCGAAACGGCCGAAACGTATCGGTTTCGGCCGGTCCCGAAACCGAAACCAAAACCGATACCCAAAACCTTGGGTATATCATGCTTCAATAGTATTTTGGTCATTTACATGAAAAATATAATAATGGGACCGTGCAAAGTTGCTCCTGATTGCACATGGTGGGAGCACGTGATGCCGCATGTGCATGGTATCCACGTCGTTCGCCACGTGGTCCTGTTTCCGTTGATCACAGAACAAACTCTGTGTTTTCTGTCATTAACAAAATACTTTTAGTTTATGAATAAACCAGAAAATATCATTAGGGTATGGGATATAATCCATGGTTCTTAGTTTCAGCTTTCCGCCACAATTTTTGGATCTAAATTTCGATTTCGAATTTAAAAAATATAATATTTATATTTATATATTATATTTATATTACAAATTACTATTACATTAGTGGTTAAGTTTTTAATATGGATCATAAGAGACTCGGGCTCGGATTCTAACGGTCGATATTTTTTATTTTCTTGCCTATTTTATATTTTTTTACTAAGAAAAAAGTTTATTTTAATATTTTTAAATAAATAAATTTATTTATTTATTTTCTCATTTTTAAATTAAAAGTCAAAGTTTAATAAAAAAATTTAAACAATAATTTGACCAAAATTGAAACCAATCAAAACAACCGAAATTAGACCCAAACAACAAAAACGGAGTGCCTAAATCCATCTCAAAATCGAAACTTAAAACTTTGATATAATCAATCACCGTCTAACCATTCAACAAGAAAAGTACATCAACTACTGAACTCTTTTGTAAATAAACTTTTTTTTGAACAATTATTTTTTTTAAAAAAGATTTTTTTTATCTATAACTTCTCAAGATATACTCAATTCACTAAAATTCTCTTATACTTTTATTATAACTCCTGATTATTATTTAATTAAAATTTTGATAAAAAATTTTAATTATATTCTTTGTAATTTTACAATTTATTCTCTCAAAATTTTATTATTTATTATTTATTTTAATTATTAATTATTAATTATTTATTTTTTCTTTTTCCCTGGAAACAAGGCAACACAAGCATTGTCCAGCACGTGTGGCGATGCATTTGCAACCGGCACGGGTACAACCGGGAGCAAGATCGACTCGGACGTACGGCGACGCGAACACAACCGACACAAGTGCGACCACAGGTGTAATCGCCGCAGGCATGCGCCTCGCCACCACGCGCCGGTGCCGCCCAATGCCTGTGCCGTCTCGTTCTCAGAGACAAAGAAAAAAGAGAAATTTTTTTTTTAAATAACACAATAAATAAATAAATAATTTTTGAGAGGTTAAATTATAAAATTGTAAAGGTAAGTAACTTTTAACCAAATGTTAATTAAATAATAATTAAAAATTATAAAATAATTAATTTTTTAAAAATATATAAATACAATACTAAAATTAATTTTAATATTTTAGATATGTTAGGGGTTTTAGGTAAGAAGCGCAAAAAACAACCCAACGAACTAATTCCCGTACTCCATCTCATTCCCGGCTTCTCCTCGACTCATGGCCATCTTCTCCGTCTCCTCCGCTAGTCCCTCGTCGGAATCCTTCTCCGACGGCGCTGCCGTAGTCGCCACACATCTCGAGTCACGCACAGACCCCCACACTCTCCGCCGGATCCACGCTCACATGCTCCGCCGCCACCTCTTCCGCTCTCCCGGAGGCACTGGAACGCCCCCCTCAGCTGCCACCTCCGCCTCTTGGGCCATCTCCCTTCCCTCCTCCTCCTCCCTCGTATGCTCCTTTCAGGTGCCGCCCCGGACTTCTTAACCCTCCCCATCTCCTTCAAGTCCGTTGCCATCGCCTTCTTCCTCCCCGCCGCCCTCCAGCTCCACGCCCTCGCCCTCAAGCTCGGGCTCCACCACGACGAGTTCTCCGAGAGCGGTATCATCAGCTTCTATTCGAAGTCCGGCGAGTTTGATGATGCTATAATAAACGGGTCCTGGAATGCTATTATAAACGGGTTCGCGCAGGAAGGCCGCGCCAAGGAGGCGGTGAGCTTCTTCGTCGAGCTTCAGCGGAGCGGGTTGATCCCAGACAATGTCACGATGGTCAGCGTCGCGTCGGCATCGGGAGCCTTGGGCGATCTTTTTCTAGCTCAGCAAGTACACAAATGCGCGATGCAAGCGCAGAGCTTGGAGAGACTCGCCCAGACCGAACTCTTTAATCGACATGTACTGCAAATGTGGTGGAACTGATTTCGCATACAAGGTGTTCGAAAGAATTCACCGCCGTGACATCTCGTTTTACAATAATTTAAAATTCGAAAAATTATTTAATTTTTTATAATAATTTAATTTAATAATAATATAAAAAAAATAATATTAATTTTATAAAATAAATTTTTTTTAAAAAAATATTAATTTTGATTTTGATCCCAAAACAAATCGGTGGCTTGGGATTTCGGATGTATCTTGAGTGAGCCCAAATCACCTGTTCTGGTAGATATGAAGCCCATTGAGACAAGCTTATCGCCATAGGTTGGATGGACAAAATAATTCACGTTATCGCGTGGATTACAAATAAAAATGTATGAAATAACAAGGTTTTAAAAATTAATCAAAATCGAAACGTTTTGGACCATTTTAGTTTCAGTTTTTAGGATTCGCATGAGACGCGCCCCTAGCTCTCTCTCCTTCGTGACTCGGAGCTTGTTCTCAAGAGCCTTCACCTCCCAAGCTTTCTCGTTCACTATCTTCTCCAACTCCACCTTCTTCGTCTCCTCCTCCATCTCCTCCCCTGCTTTCTTCTTCGTGACCTGGAGCTCGTTCTCAAGAGCCTTCTCCTCCTTCAGTGCTTACGGTTTAAGGGACCTCTCATGTCAACGTTGCAGCAGCTAATGGACAACATCCTCGACGAGGTCGATAAAGACCTTCAACGTGCCCACCTGCGCCTATGTCCGTGACCGCAAGGCCATGGCAGCGACCTCGGCCGGTGTCAAGGAGCTCTCGGTTGCGTACATGTTCATGGTGGACATCCCGGGGTAAGAAGAAGAGGGAGGAGGACAAGGACGGCAACTACCCAACGATGGAGCGGAGGGTTGGCAAATTCATGAGGAAGTTCTCGCTGTCGGAGAACGCGAATACGGACACGGTGACAATGGAGTGCAAGGACAGGGTGCTGATGATGCGATATAGAAGCTGCGGCCGGCGGAAGAAGCCCAAGACCATTCAGGTCAAGGTCGCTTGAAATCACACTACAATATTTTTTGGGTATATTTTACGTTTCAAAAACGCCTTCAATAGTGCTAAAAACGCCGAAAAAAAAATTTTAACATTTTTTTCTTGGTTCTTAAAAAAAAAATCAAGAAAAACGATCTAAGAAAAATTGCTGACATTTTTAAAATATCGAAAAGGTTTATTCTCTGCATTTTTTACTATGGTTGACAAATGTTGACAAAAAAAATATATATATCTGCAGCATTTTCAAAAAATGGCAAAAAATTTTCGGCCTTTGCTATATAAATGACAAAAATATTCCCAGCATTTATTATTCAAATGCCTGAAAAATCCCAACATTTCTTATAAAAAAAAGCTGAGAATTTACTATTATTACAATAAATTACTAGAGTAATTGCTGTCATAATTTTACTTTTCATATTTGCCCATCAGTACATGTTCAGTATTTAAATTTGTTACAAAATAATATCCACAATAGTATCTTTTTTATATTACAAAATAGTGTCCACTGATGAATAACGATCTCATATTAAAAAAAAAATCGTCAATTCGACTGTCTGGATTACAAATGAAATTCTTAATGTAGATCATATTGTAGAATTACATGAGGCAGAGCGCTGCTCTGATGATACAAGCTAAATGGCACTACCAAGTGACCATGCTGCCTCCACCAAGGAATTACGGTAAGGCACCTGATGCACCAGCGTGAACTCCTGCAGTAGACCCATGTAGCAGACCTTTCACCACTATGTTTGACAGCCCATTAATCCTTGTGAATGAACAGAAGTGTTAACTATGCTGGAAAATAGAAGCATTACCTGTTGACTACATTGCAATCATGGAGATAGTTCAAGCCACTCAAAATCTGCCTTGTATACGCAGAGATATGGGAATCTTGTAGATGATACTTTTGATACAGTGTTGCTAGGAGCCTTGTGTAACAAGTTCAAAAGATATATAATTTTGTTTCTTCCTGCAAAATAACCAAAAGATATTTAACAGAAACGAAAGTAATTATGCTCAAATGAATTACAGTCATCTTCAATAACCCGAGAAATATTGCATAATCCATACAAGCTTCTGAAATTTCAGCAAGTGGAAACAGAACAATAGGCAAAGTGTCAGTTACAAGAATATAGAGCAAGAAATGCTTACCATATCACCACTAGTCATCAGCTCAAACTTGATGCCATTCAATGATCTAGATGGCACTATTTGCTCTATAATTGGTTCAGTAGCCATGACAAACTTGATGCCTAAGAGTTTCAAAAAACATCAGTCCGCAAATAACATTCAAAACAAAAAGATAACATGTTAAATTGGTGTTAGAGCAACAATGAGATCTAGGGTAAAAATAAATATGTGGAACAGTTATTCATCTTAGGTGTTAGAATAACAATGACATTTCATAAAGAACTATTTACTCCAATTCCTAAAACATAAAAAGAGCGCCAAAATCATGATAAAGCCAACTAGCAATTCACATTTAAGCAAAAAATCATAATACAAAACCCAGAATCCACCTTCTTATCTAACAAAGCTCTCAAAGAACTAGCTTCCTCCCATAACGAGGCTGATTCACAGGCTACCTCTTTAGCACGATTCAACTACGTCACCATCATTTACAATGCTGATGCCATAACACGGATCTCATCCTTGATATCTTTTCTCCCTGGAAGGCAAGAGTTGGTAAGAGGCATTTCTGAAACAAAACCTTCTTACTATTCCCATCGGAAACTAGATATTTCCTCCGGGGCACAGGGCAAGAAATTCGATTTCATGTCGGCAATTAGCAACCAAACCAACCAAAAGTACTGGGTTTAGAACCAAATGATCGCATACGGAGAATTCGAAGAAACACACCTTTGAGGACGAAGGCTCTTCTCTGATCTGCAGGTAAGAATCGGGGAGAGAAGAGGGTGTGACGGCTGATGCGGCGGTGGGCGCAGGCATGCTAGGCGGCGAACGGTTGCCCTAGGGTTTCAGAAGCTTTGAGAAGGAAAGAAAGGCGGTTGTGCAGGTTTTTTTAGGAAAAATTCGTCGGTCATTCCCCGCGTTTATTTTGAAACAGCCGCGAATTCCCATGAAAAAATCTAAAGTTTTTTGGCATTTTTTAACTACGTCAAAAAATATCCGCGTTTTAGATTAAACGCTGGCATTATCCGGTGTTTTTAGTAAAACGTTAATAACTTTTGATGTTTATCAATAAACGTAGATAATTACCGATATTTTCACGATGACCATAAAAAATAAAAATAAAAATACTCAAAATTGTCGTAGTGTGAGAAGCTTCTTACTTTTTTGGGATTTTATTTATATGTTTTGTGGCGTGATTTCTGGATTATGAACATCTTAATTATGTTTCTAATATGCTATTATGTTGTAATGTAAGACTTTGATGTGGTTAAGAAAGTTGTTTTTTCCATATATATAATCATGCAAAAGAGTTAAGAGGTTTTTGCATTAGATATTATATGATATAACAAGTTTAGCGGTAGGTTCGGATTATGTTTCAAAAATCATTTAATGACATTTATTTCGGAGAATATATTTTGAGATTAGTGTAATCAAAATTGCAGGATTTAAGGGAGGAAACTACTTATCTTTTGATAAATTATAATTAGATGTTATGAATTAATAAGGTCATTATGTTCGTTTTTTACTTTTAATGTCTTATTATACTTTGGAATCTTTGCTATCAGATCGCCTAAAATTAGTTGTTATTGATCGTTTGGCTACAAACACTTGTCTTAATAATTTATTTACTGAATTTATAATTCCATTCTCGAATATTTTAAATTTAATTGATGAGGATATCGATAATGATTAATTATATTATATTATAATCAATAGATTATATATGTTTAAAATATATTTTAATGATAAATAAAATTTCCTTATGTTACTTTTTTAATTACTAAATTTCTTCAGTTTTTTTCTCCTTACTTTCTATTTTTATATGTAATATATAGTAAAATTAACTATACAAATAATTAACTTTCAAAATTAATTTACATTAATCAAAATATTATTTAATATTATAATAAATTATTTATAGTATTTTATAATATTTTTAATTCGAATTCAAAGTATAGTCAAAATATAGTTAAACTTTAGTTAAAATATAATTAACAAATAAATAAAATATTTTGATCAAAATTGAAATATGAATAGTTTCGATTGAACGATTGAAATATCTTGATTTCTTTGAGTGCTAAAATCATTTCTGAAATTGATGTTTAAAACTTTGAAATAATAATTTATGTGAATTATAATAAAATTGCATAAAAAATAATTTTTGAAAATCAAGAGCCTCGTTTGAAGTACAACTAATCATAAGTTTATGCAAATGAGTTTCAAATTTTTACAAACCATATTTACATTCAAATATAATTATTATCAATTTTTAGCAAACAACTATCAATTTTATTACAAATTTACGAAAAATAATCTACCTTATTACTATTGTAAAAAAAATAACTTATTTTATACTATAAATTTACAATACCACATTGATTAAAATATATCAAAAAAATATTCTATTTTAATTATAATTTATCAGTTAAAATTAATATATAAATTAAATTAGTCTTATTTGATTTTGATTTGAATAATTATTAAATTAATATAAAAATAACTTATTTTATTGTAAGTTTTGTGAAAGATGGATTATTTAGTATTATGAAACTAAGAATATAAAATTTAATTTTGTTAAATCAGTTGTCAATAATTGTAAACCAATTCTCTGATCCTTTTATATTAATTGTCCGATCAAGCAATATATGTAGTTACACCTAGCGGACAGTTATGATAAGCACATTCTGGCTTTATTTTTGGGTTCAGCACTATTTTCCAGCAATCTACTGAAGAAAGGATACCAGTACTCAACAGTCTAAAGTGAGCAAGTCTTACAAAATGCTTCAACTATACAACCTGATTTCAACATTGAGAGAAGAATTCTTAATATCATAAATGCCAATAATAACATCATTTTTTAAACAAAAATATCTTGTCTACTCTATTCAAGACAAATGGGTAATAGCCATATGCCTATAAGATGATTATTTTTTTTTTTTGTGTAAATTCTGAGAGCTTATTGATAAAGCAGCATGTGTTGGAAGCCATTGGGACTGAGAATAGAATTTTATTTTTAATTGTTGATACTATTCCACTGCCTCTTTGTTCATTGTGAAATCATGAACCATGACAAGCATCTCTTGTCTATTTGCATTTACATTTATTTTCTGCTTTTTAATAAAATATTTCAACATTAAATAGCAAAGTATAGTGATATAATGATCTTAGTTTTTAACATGAAGTCATAACTAAAAAAGAATAAAACAAAATAAAAACAGTAATGGTCCTGGAAGCTATTTGAGCCAAGTCTTCAAACAAATAAAAAGATACCTTTCTGATGGATCTTCTTCCATATCATCATCATAAACATTCGGTTCAATAACAACTTCCCGCACCAGCATCTAGAGCAACGGCAAGCACAGCTGGTCTTTGCCACAATCACTTACCTTTATATTTACTACGCGAGCACGCCTAAACTTGAATGAGATAGATCCCAGATCTGCGAGATTTGCACCAGAGTCTTTTACCACTCCTCTGACAGCAGCCACTGCTCTGGTTACTTTGTCTGTCAATACCTCAACCACCATGCCAACCCCACCAAAACCATAAACCTGGTTCCCAAAATGCAAACGAGCAACAAATAATGTTTCAAATGTCAAAGCAGTAATATTGAGCATTCTATGAATAAATATAAGATGAACAATAATGCTTTACCTACCTCATAGAATTTCTCAATATAGGTTTCTTGTCCCTTTTCGGAAGCTTTTTTGATATTACGCTCCACAATTTCCTTAGGCACATCAAGTTCTCTGGCTTTTTCCAGCACAGCAGCTAAGATAGTATTGTAAGTTGAATTTGTACCACCCTTTTTTACACTGCCAGATTGAACAAAATAGCATAGCGTAGTAATAAGTGAACGTTTAATGTTCTCTATGCTCTATAAGAATCATTAATAGCAAGTGTTCAAGGAAAATTATGCAACAATCATCCATAGAAAAAAAATTAGAAGTGATAAACCAAATAAATATTCATAAGGCATTAAACCCTACAATATATTACAACACATCATTCACAGAAGAAAGCGCCCATCATGCAAATGAACTCACGCAGCAACAATCTCTTTTCCAATTTTCGAGTTGCGCTTCATTTTCTTCAAGTTTTGCGCATCCTGAAACCAAATTCATGCAAATATTACAGAATAAGTCCCACCTCTTCCACATCCACGGATCAAACATGGAAAATTTTCAATTTTTGCTGAAAAAACACCAAACGGGTACCAAAACACTTGAAAAATCGAAAAAATCGATGAAGTAAAAACCTTTCTTCCAGCGATCTTGCAGGAGCGCCCGCCCATGCAAACCGGACCATACGTCCATATCCTTCTGGATAGCGGAGCTCGATGCAAATCGGATGACGGAAAAGAAAGCGGATTCCTTTCAAGCCACCGTATCCCTGGATTCACAACAACGATACGTCGCAAGAGATCATCATCATGATGGATGGGAACTTGGAGAATGACAAGAGACAGAGAGGCGTACTCTGGAAAGAAGAGGCAGAGGACAGTGATGACAGCGAGACTCCGTGGAGATGCGCTCCAAGCGCGCGCGGATTTGAAGCCATCACGGAAGGATCAGGGTCATCTGGATTAAATGCGAGGTGTTCGATGAAATGCTCAGCACAGATGATTGGATTTGGGCTTGAGATCACAGGGAGCGAAATGTTAAAAGACAAGGCGTTGCATGCAAATGTGCAAATCAATTGCATATAACACCTTAAAATCTTGTATATTTCTTCTGAAAATTAAAAATTACATATTATTTCTTAAAGTATTGGCAAATTATTTTTTTTCTCAAAAAATAAAAAAATTACATATAATTTCTTGAAATATTAAAGAATTATATATTGCTCCTCTAAAATTAAAAATTATATATAATTTCTTGAAATCTTGACAAATGACATTATTCTCCTCTAAACATTAAAAAATTATATACAACTTATTGAAATATTATTAAATTATATATATTTCTTCTAAATTTAATATTTTTTGGATTATTATTTATGTTATAAAAATCTCATAGGCTATAATTTTATCGTTAGAATAAAAAATATTCAGCAAATATACTATTTGATGTTGTTTAGGTTAAAATGAAAAGAAAAAACATTACCTAGACTTGGTTAGAAAAAATTTTGATGATTTAGCTGTAATTGCAAAAAACTCCATCTCATCCAATTAAGAGATTTATCTTGAATTAAATTTTAAAATAAGATATAAAATAAAAAACTTACCTTTGACTTGATCCAAATTCATTTCGATATGATATTGACCACAATTAGGGCTTAAATTAGATCAAATTTGGGACTCAATATGAGCTACATATAAGGGTCGTTTTTACTTTGTTTGTCAACATGTCACCTTTAATTAGGTAATGAGTATTTTCATTTTTTTGTTTCACCATAAATGATGTTAAATGATATATTTTATGAATATTTCTCATTCTAATAGTAAATCTACACCAAGAAGATTTTTATAATATATTCAGTAACCCAAAAAATAGATAATTCTTAAATTTTGAAGAAAAATATGTAATTCGATAAAAATTTATGAAATTAAATGCAATTTTTTATGCTTAGGGAAAAAAAAAATGTAATTTGATAAGACTTTAAAAAATTATATATAAATTTTTAAGTTTAGAATAAAAATATATAATTTGACGAGATTTCAAGGTATTATATATAATTGACCCAAAATTATAATTTGGCAATTATTCCCTTTATTTTGTAGTATATTACACAGATAATCCTTGCATAATCCATATTTGCATGAAACTCCCTTTAATTTACATTTTCATCGCAAAAGCCACACTTTGAGTAGAATCTTTTTTTTCTTTGTTTTTTTATGATCCCAACCATTAGTCTTAATCACCAGCATTATCTATTTGTAAAAACTTGAAAAAAAAGGTATATGAAGTCTGAGACTATTAGAGCAACTCGGTTTATCGTGGTTTTATCCTTTTGGATTGAACCAAAATGATGTAGAACACTCAAAAGAAGAGATTGGAAAGTTTCAGAATCAAAAGAAGTTAATTCAGAAGTTAATGGATCACGACGAATGCTCTGATTCATTCTTTTATTTAACCTAGGATTTATTTTATTTAATACTTTACTATGTTAAAAAAATTTTTATTATGATGTCACGAGTCTCTCTTACTTTGAGTCATTTATATCTTATTTTCAGATTTAGCCAACCCAATATTAATTGTGAGTTAAATCTTATTCAGTTTAGAACTTGGGAAGGATAAGTCATTATTTAGGTTTCTTCCCTAAGTTAACTTATTTAGAACTTCTATCAACTTAATTAATAGGTTCAAGTTGAGTTATTTCAGTTTAGAACTTGGGAAGACAAAAACCAACTCAAGTAGGATTTCTGATAATTGTATAAATAGGTCCCAATCTTGTAAACATGAGGGAACTACTTTTATTCTCAATAAAATTCTACTTTAATGAATTTTTTCTTTTCCTTATAAATTCAAGGAGTTCTTAACGAAGACAATAATATTTTTCTTATTTTTCACGCTTCTTTCTACGTCAAGTGGTATCAAAGTGAGACTCTCCTTTCTTAATGTCTAACGATGATGCAACCAGTAGCAATCTTAGGAATAATGCTTTCATGGGTAATTATATCAACCGTGAGTATTTTGATTCATTCATGAAGGAAATCCAAAACTTACTTATAAGCTTGATGCTGATGATTGATCAATTTGAAAGCCTGAATCAACCATGTTGATAGATCGATGAATCAACTCGCAATCCAGTTAGTCGAGAAAAGGCTCCGCAAGTGAATCCAAAGGGTTTACAAGTCCTTGAAGTCTCTAGCAATGAAGAAATTGAAGATGTCCTTCATCAACCGATTTTTGAGCATGATAGATGTTATAATTGATGCTCGAAAATTAATTTATCATCTTTCAATAGCCAACTTTGGATTGAAGATTTTTTCAATTGACTTACTGAAGTTAAATGGTTCTTTGACTATATGGAGATTCCAAATTTGAAGAAAGTGAAGCTTGTTGTTTACCGACTCAAGGGTGATACATCAGCTTGGTGGAAATGCATTAAGTTGGAAAAAACACGCCAAAATAAAGTTCCAATTCGAGCATGACCATATATAAAGACTCTTCTCAAAAGATAATTCCTTCTTATAGATTATAATCAAGTACTCTTTCAATAATATCAAAACTATCGATAAAGTAATCGTAATATGAAAACTTATGCTGAGGAGTTCTATCACCTATTAGCATGTAATAATTTAGCGGAGATTGAATCTCATCAAGTGGTGAGATTCATTGATGGACTACGTACAACCATCCAATATAAAATTTCTTTACAACCTATTTTGACGATTAATAAGGCTCTAAGTAGTGCAACTCATGTGGAGTTTTAATCGGAGCAATTTGCCATCAGAAATCAGATGGGGAGGATGATTGGTGAGAATTCAAGAGGAGCAGAATCTATTCCTAGTAGAGGTACAACTACACAATGTCCTCGACCTCCAACACAAGTGAGTCTTGAAGCTAGACCTTCAAAGCCATTAGAAAATAACACATTAGAGAAGAACCTAAGTTCAAATCCTTATTGAAGTGCTATCACTGTGAAAAATTGGACATCATTCTAATATTTATCTAGCATGATAACTTGTGAACTTAGCTATTGAAGATAATTATACGACTGAATATTTGCATGACTTAAAAGATGATGACCTAGTTTGTAATAAAAAAACTATGACGATGGAATTTTCGAGAAGACTGAAGGTGAAAGGTCATCTTTGATGATTTAAAATTTGATGTATACTCCAAAACAAGAGAAAAACCTATAACATCATAATATTTTTCGCACTCAATGCACAGTAAATGATAAGATCTGTGACATGATTATTAATAATGGAAGCAGTGAGAACATCATCTCCAAGATTATAGTTGACAAGCTCCAATTGAAAACAGAATCGCATCCCTCTCCCTACAAGATTGGCTAGATGAAAAAGGTTGGTAAAACCAAGGTGACTGAATAGTGCCAAATTTGTTTTTTCATTGAGAAATTCTCTAAGGTAAGGAAACCTACGATATTGTGGAGATAGATGCATGTCATATCCTTCTTGGCAAATCTTAAAATTTGATAGAGATTTTACACATCATGGATAAGACAATCGCTACATCTTCTTTAAAGATGAAAATAAAATTATCCTTACTCCCATTGGCGAAAAGTGTTAATCCAAAATTTCACAAAAGAATAATCACTCTTTCCTAATTGTGCAAAATTGTATAAATGTGGCAAAAGAGATAACTCAAATATTTATTCTGATTGAGAAAGAAATGGAGACAATGCCCACTAAAGCTCCAAAAAGCTTGTAACCCTGTCTAGATGAATTCAAGAAAATCATACCCGATGATCTTCCAGATGAACTACCCCCAATAAGAGATATTTAGCATTACATTGACCTTATTCCTGGAGCAAGTTTACCAAATCTATCTCACTACAGGATGAGCCTAAAGGAGTCACAAATTTTGTGAGACAAGGTTGAAGAGTTGATAAAAAAAGGAATGGTAAGAACCAACATGAGCTCATGTGCAGTTTTAACTTTATTAACATATAAGAAAGATGAAAGTCGACAAATATGTATAGATAGTTGAGTCATCAACTGAATCACGATGAAATATAAATTTCCAATTTCTAGCTTAAAAGATATGCTGGATATGTTGGAAAGGTCAAAGGTGTGTTGAGGAGTGGATATCATCAAATCAAAATTAGTCCTTGTGATAAATGGAACATTGCTTTCAAAATAAAAGAAAAACTTTATGAGTGGCTTGTTATGTCTTTTGGACTCTCAAATGCACCAAGCATCTTCATGCGATTGATAAATCAGGTACCCAAATCTTTCATTGATCATTAGGTTATTGTTTACTTTAATGATATCCTGATGTATAATCATAGTGAAGAAGAACGTAAAAATATCTAGCAGAGAAATTAATGTACTAAAAAAAGGAGAAGTTGTACATTAATTCTAAAAAAAATAATTTTATGACTGATCACGTGGTGTTCTTGGGATTTGTGATGAGTGCTGAAGGCATCCATATTGATGAAGAAAAGGTAAAAACTATTAAAGAGTGGCCAACACCAAGAAGTGTATCAGAAGTTAGGAGCTTTCATGATCTGACGATATTCTATCATAGGTTTGTTAAAAACTTTAATTCCATTATGATACTAATAACTGAGTGTTTGAAGCAAGGCAAGTTATCTACCACACCCGTCTTGGTACTGCCTAACTTTGAGAAGTTATTTAAGGTAGACTTTGATGCTTCTTACATAGTCATTGGAGTTGTTCTATCCTAAGAAGGAAGATCAATAGTTTTCTATAATGAAAATTGAGCGAAGTTCGAAAGAAGTGGTCAACATTTGAGCTAGAGTTTTATGCAATCATATGAATAGTTTGTCAATGAAAGTTCTATATAATTCAATGAGAGTTCATTCTATATATTGACCACTAAGCCTTGAAATTTATTGATAGCTAGAAGGACTTGAATCATATGCATGATCGATGGTCATCATCCTTATAGCAATACACCTATATTTTGAAATACAAATTTGGATAAAAAAAATAAGATGGTTGATACTTTGACCACAAGACAACCTTGATGGTGACTATGAGCAATGAAGTTGAAAGATTTGATTATTTGAAAGAGTTGGGTGTTGAGGATAAAGATTTCGAAGAGAAATTTAGAAAATGCCAAACCGGACAAAGAAGTTATTTATATTTTCATGAAGGCCCTCCTTTTAAGAGTTCTTGTCTTTGCATTCCAAGGTGCTCATTAAGAGAAGAGGTGGTGAAAGAGCTATATGGTGATGGCCTAGTAGGGCATCTTGTGTGTGACAAGAGCATTGCACTTGTTGAAGAGCGCTACTATTAGCTGTAACTTAAAAGAGATGTTGATTGCTTCGTACAAAGGTATTATGTATGCCAAATAGTCAAAGGAAGCTCTTAAAACACTAGTCTTTATGCCTCATTGTCTATGCTAAATGCCCCATGGGAGAATCTATTGATGGATTTCGTTTTGGGGCTCTCTAGAACTCAACAAACCTTAGATTCAGTATTTGTTGTTATTGACAAATTTTTCAAGATTGCACACTTCATTTCATGTAAGAAGATAATAAATATGATTAGGGTGGCTAATTTATTCTTCCAGGAGATTACAAGGCTACATAAAGTACCAAAGACCATCATTTCTGATTGTGACTCAAAATTTCTATATCACTTTTGGAAGACATTATGGAGGTGATTTGATACGTTTCTACAATTTAATAATGTTTATCATCCTCAAATAGATGGATAAATTGATGTGGTGAATCGAATACTTGTAAATATCATAGGTATCTTACAAGGAATAAACTAAACCAGTGAAACTATACACTTGCACAAGCTAAATTCATTTTTAATAACATGAAGAATAGGTGTACGGAAAAATCACCATTCGAAATTGTCAATGGAAAAACCCCAAAATACCCATTAGACCTAGTAGTATTACCCAAATTATCATGAACGAGCATAGTTGTAGACAACCTGGTAAAAAGAATTATTGAAATGCATACTGAGATAAATAAAAAATTAGAAGAATCTAATGCCAAATACAAAATTAAAGTAAACATTCATAGGTATGTAAAAGAGTTTTAAGAAGAAAATCTAGTGATCGTGCACTTGAGGAAGGAATTGCTTTCAGCTGAAACTTATAACAAATTGAAGTAGAAAAAAATTGGGTCATTAAAAATATTAAGAAAGATAATTGACAATGCCTATGTCATCAACCGTTTGATAAATTTGGAAATCTCAAATGCTTTTAATATTCAAGATCTATTTGACTTTCATGTACTTGAGAATTGTAAGTTGAGGTGAAATAACTCGATGATGAGTTCTTTACAATAAGAGGACACTGATATAAGACGCTCAATAGAAGAAGGTCAGAAGTTTTAGAATAAAAAAAACTAATTCAAAAGTCAAAGGGTCATAATGAATGATCTAATTCATTTTTTATTTAATTTAGAATTTATCTTATTTAATACTTTTTTATGTTGAAATTCTCCTTATTATAATGTTACGAGTCTATCCTAATTTAAATTATTTAGGTCTTATTCTCAGACTCTAGGGATTTAAGATTGACTTTGAATTAAATTTTATTCAATTTAGAATTTTGGAAGGATGAATCATTATTTAGATTTTTCTTTTTGTAGGTTAACTTATTTAGGATTTTTATCAACCCAATTATGGATTCAAGTTGAGTTATATTCAGTTTAAGACTTGGAAGGATAAAACATACTTACTTTGAATTTTTGATAAATGTATAAATAGGTCCCAACTTTATGAATACGAAAAACTACTTTTATTTTCAATAAAATTTTATTTTAATAAATTTTTCTTTTTTCTTTGTGAATTGAAGAAGTTCTTAACCAAACCAAAGGTGTCTTTTTTATTTTCCACACTTCTTGCTATATCATAAAATTAAAAGCTAACTTTGAAAGGAGTCCATCAAATTAGATACCAATAAACTCTAACGCAACAACTTACATCGACAGTTCTATCTCTATTGCTTACCACATAAACTCAGATCGAGTGCTTATCTCAGTAGCTCACCTGGATAAGAGAGTTTGTCTCGTCAAATAGATCACCTGCGTCCTGCAGTTTAGTTTAAGCAACAAAAGTAGAGGGATTAGTTGTTATGAGGCCTTACTCACTCTCTTCGTATTAGAATTATTTTCAGATCAGGACCTTAAACTTTGCAGTAGGAAGTTGAATTTCATGGTAATAATCAAGCTTTAAGGTAAGAAATTGAGCTTTGCAGCGAGTTAAATATTTGGGGCTCACAAAAGGAGAGTGCTTTTCCGCCAAAAGATTCTAATGGTATGTGTTGATATATTGAACCTCCTTGCTAGAGGACCTTTGTATAGGCATAACACCCAAAAGGCCGGTGGTAAACTCCAGATATCCTCCACTAGGCTGTGGAAGTTCGGGTAAATCATATGTTTTCCAGAAAATCACTGATTTAGACCCCCCAAGGTTTATTAGGCTTATAGAAGGTTCCAAGTACAGTGGGTCTTAGAGCTCGACGAGTTCATACGAGTTCCAAGACTCGAAGGAACCAACGCAACGCACAGTGCTTTGCAAACCAATGCTGCCTCGTAGTTCAGTGTAACTCCTCCGACCTACATAATTGTGGTTGGGGTCATGCAAGTAGTTTGCTCCACATCCCACGCAAAATAAAATGGGCCTCTCCATCCGTCTGCTCAGAAGGGCAAATGTCCTCTCATTCGGATATAATGGAACTTGAGGTTGAGTTAGAAAAAACATAAGGTTAATGCAAAAATAGATATAAAAATAATTCACACCAAAGCATGGAACCCTAATGTTATTATTCTCTAAAATTCTTTTATTTTTTCTTTTATAACGAAATTTCTGACTTGAATATCAGAGAGGTGGCCTTCATAGAGCTTTTGGAGATTTTTCTCATCTCTTATTATCTTGCTGTTTGTGATAAAAATTGACATAACGAATTCAAATCTCAGGAGTTGGGTTCAACTAGACTATTCGTAAACCTATTCGTCATAAGCGATATTTTTATAAAGATTCGTTTTGTTACCTTTGCTATCCATATGTCAAAGCTCTGGTGCCACTTCAACGATGCCTCCAGAGCAATTGAAGGACATGACGTCCAAGAACCAGGCTGGGTATCAACACGAGGCTGCCTCAGCCCAAAATTTGTAAACGAGTCTCAGTGTTTCTGCAACTTAACAAAATTTAATACACTTCTCGAAAAAAATAAAGAAACCCAAAATAGATATAGAGGGCGAATTCCATTCAAAGAAAGAGAAAAACGAAAAATTTCGTCACATTTTTGTACAATTAATAACACGAACAACCCACCAGAAAATTTACATTCACCCCCCTGTGAAAACGACCTTCGTAACCGTCCCGCCGAAACCGGGTCGGAACTCAGGCGCATCCGCAGACTCCAAATCATAGCAAACAAACTCAGCCGACGAGCCGAACAGCGTCGGCTGACCGAGCTCCGGCGACTTCTTTCGCGGCTTGTGAATCTCCGAGACCCACTTCTGCCATGTACGCATCCGCACGCCGCGCTAGGTGTCGCCGGCCGGCGTTGCAGACTCGTTTGGCGGCCTTCGGGTTCGCGGACTCAGATTCGGCGCGAATCAAGTGTTTGCCCATTTGAGAATCTATGAAATGAAGCGGTGGAGATGAACTGATGAAGTGATGCATATAGAAGAAGTGATGAGCGGGGGAAGTGGGGGATTTCGAGGATGGGTTGGGAGAGAAAGCACCAGTTATTATGGCCCTTAACCACACCGGGGCAAGCGTTATTGCAACAAAGAATGTGGGGAAGTGGTGGTTTTTTGAGCAAGTCAGCCGGAAAGTGAGGGAAGTAGAGAACTGGAACTCTGTTTTGGGAAGTTGACTTCAGATGAAGAGCAGACAAAATATATTGAAACTTAAAGCCTATCGCTTTTGAGTGGCTTTTTCGTGGTTTAACAACCAAAATTTTGATAGGATTTGACTTATTTAAGATTGTTTTTCTGTCTCCACTTCCGGGAAGCTAACCAAATGGAAGTAGGGGAAGAGTCCACTTCCTTTCACTTTCTACGCCTTCCCTAAAACCAAACATCATTGTCTAAGCTCCGAAAGTTTCGTTAATGATGGCTTATAGTCCAAACACAATTTTTAAATACTAATGTCGTGCCTCATCGACCAAAGTGAAAAGATTATGGGAAGTGGCGGAAGTGTGCAAATGGAACTCAAACTGCTTGAGAAACTACTAGTTTCCTACTTCCATGAGTTCCCTCTTCCCGAGAAAAAAGAGAAGAAGAGACGGGCCCAACTCACTTCCTCTTCTGTATTTTGTACGGCAAGCCCTTGTCATGAACTAATTAATTGTCATTGTCTCCATTCGGAACTTCAGAAAGGCGAAGGCAATGAACTGGGCCAAGTAAGTGATGAAAGTGTGGGATTCAGAGAGTTACTTTCTTTCCTATTAGGTTCAATTCCCGCTAAAATTTTTTCTCCTCTCTCAGTATGACAACAGAACGGGATTCGACCTGGAAGTACAGAACCCTACCATTATCAAATACAACAGAAACGGCAGGAATCAACAAAGACTTTTGCCATGGTGCAGAGCCAGAAGCCGACACGACTGCCTCTTCATGAGCTTGAACATCGAAGGCCTCTCTTCGGGGACAATGCTATAGCCGTCACTGTACTTCTCCATGCCTTTAACCATCAATTGCCACACCAGGGCACCCGCTCCGGCCCCGTCCTTTAATGCCGATGCATATATCACGTCGAAGACGGACTCGTAGATCTCGTCGCGGAGGGAAGGGATGAAATTTCGGTTCCTCCGGCTCGAAAGTCCGAATTCGGTCAGCAGGACCGGCTTCTTCAGCTCCTGCTCTCCGTCTTCTATGTGTGATTGCACCCATTTGATCATGTACTTCATCCTCTCTTCCACTTCCGCTCCTTCCAACCTTCAAAAGGAACAAGTATGTTACATTTTCGCATATACAGTCTTGTAAATATGTGTAATTGCGAATTTTTTGAAGATGATTCACGCTAGTTTACTTACCATTGATCAGCATATATATGGACAGAAGCAAAATCAATGCCAGAGGATTTAGAGTTGCGGATGAAGTCTGTTCCTCTCTTGGCTGACCATCTACCAGGATTGACGCCCAACTTCTCCGGGGAGCTCGTCGGCCCGTAGAACCCCTCGAGCCCGACCGTGACAAGATGATTCTTGTCGATCGATTTGATGTACCCAGCCATTTCCTCAATCCAAGCCTGAGATTCTTGAAAGCAAGCTATGACTCCGAGTTTGATCTTCCTTAATAACATTTCATAATAATGCTGAACTTCCAACTCATATCATACCTGGAGACTATCTCCGGAGGGATCGGATCTGCACTGGGGTTCGTTCATCAATTCCCACGCAAAGATTGTCGGATCGTCACGGTATTCGATACCGGTCAGGTGATTTTTCCTTGTCAGAACTGTCTGTTGCAGAAAAAAGAGCCAAATTCCAGAAGATGATAAGAAAGATGACTTACCAGATAGACGAGCAAAAACATGGTTACCTTCAAGTAGAACTTGAAGAAACTCCGAATACCCGGTTCCACGAAGAAAGAGTCCTCCGTGGAGTTCGCGGCGATCCCTTCCTCCTGAGCCCATTTAACATACTGAGGCTTCCCTCCATAGTCCCCAAAGTTGTTCACCAAGCTCAGAAGCAACCTTACGTTGTGCCTTCCCGCCTCCGAAATAACATAGTCCAACGCCTACAATCATCTCATTTTTAAGAGAGTTTAGGCTATGTTCTGGCAAAAGATCGATCGACAAGAGAATCGGATACACTTAGTACCTTGAAAACGCGTTCTTCGAAGCGGCTGAGGGAGACCTGGAGGGCATTCGGGTGAGCACCATCATTGAAAGCCCATGTCCTACACACAGTGAGACCCATCTGGGCACCAGAGTGGAACATAGCCTTTATTCTGTACCTAGATGAGTCCCCCACAGCATGATCAAGAAGCCAAAAAGAGTTCCAGCCATTGACATAGAAGGGCTTCCCATTTACAATTAACTGGGTGCCCTTCCTCCCCACAAAGCTCAAGTTAGGTGCTTTGTAATAGAGGCCAAGGTCCTTGAAAGACAAATAAACGAAGGCCACACAGGAGGAGAGAACAAGAGCAGAAAGCCAGAGGTTGTACTTTGGTGGCATTGTTTTGGAATGGAAAACATTTGGGTTTGGATTGTTTTATGTAGCAAGGATAGCTTGACCCACGCACCGAGCATTTGATTTTGTGGTTGTACCCAATCTCCATCAAAACAGGTCATGACTCAATGAGCTGATTCTTGAAATATGTTTTGGCGTAGACTGTAGGATCACTCCTCTGCTGCAGATGAGGACAGTGAATTGGGCCGAGGCTGGCTATCAAAATAAAAAATAAAGTAAAAAAAACAAAAAAAAACTCAATGATAGCTTGTTTTTGGAGGGAGGGAAGGATGTTGGGATGTGCATGTCTGCTGGTTTTAACTCAACAAATGGATGTAGCTTAACCAGCTAATTGGTTGGACTTTATAGCGACAATACTGCCCTGCATCCTTTGTGGTTGAATCGAAGGAAGGTGACAAGGATATGAAGTCTTTTATAGCTAGGAATCTTTACAATTAAGGAGACATGTCTTTTCAAGAAAATGAGGTATATGTACTTAAAAGAAATGTCATCAATCTGATTCCCTAAAATAGAAGTGATAAATTATGAACCACAACATAAAATGCAGTTGACCTGATAGCTGCATGGTTATGCCTTGAATTATAAACTTCGATAATTCAAACAAGCAACGACAAATTTTTTTAAAAAATCTGAATATTCTCATCAAAACAAGAGGTCAATGGCCTTGAGGAATCTAAGATGCCGGCCGTGGAGGATTCACTCTGCTTCATTTGCTATACAGATAATTATATCTTTCGGTAACAGCAATATGATGCAACAAATCAATAAATGTAACACGCTGTTATTGTGAACAGTATCTGAATAATTCAAGGAGCCATTTGGAATGATCACTTCTATATTGTTTCCTTAAATCAAAGCAAAACCGACTTATAGAAAACTTATTTTGAGATGTGTATTTACATCAAAATGAATACACATCAACACTTGGGGACAAAAAAATAATACTCTCATCCTCTTGA
The DNA here is from genome assembly GCA_005019695.1 of Trichopus zeylanicus subsp. travancoricus. NCBI lineage: Eukaryota > Viridiplantae > Streptophyta > Magnoliopsida > Dioscoreales > Dioscoreaceae > Trichopus > Trichopus zeylanicus. The sequence continues at coordinate 702,791 of RXID01022209.1, forward strand.
TGAATTGGAAACTTCTGATAACAATTGCATATCCGCATGTCTCCAATATTGAATAATTCTGTGAAACTTTGACGCAAATTTTAGGTTGCAATGGAATGGCGTCGTTTCGGATGCGATTTCCTGACCTTGCCTTGCCTCATGAGTGGCTTTCTTTGATGATTTATTGGATGATGAACCTGACTGAGGGTAACTAATCAGTGAATTTATCCTTTGCTCCGTCTCTGTGGTATGCCTGCATGATTCTGTGAAAATCAAATGAATACAAGTGCAAAAACCCTATAAAATGTAGAGAAGGGAATAAATTCAACAGCAGATCCAACTGCTCTCTTAGGGGCTGTTTGGAATTGGGTGAATTAAAAAAATTAGAGACTCAATTCTTCCAATTTTACTGTTTGATTGTTAGTTTACTGTTTAGAATCGATAAAATTGAGAATTTCACTAATTTTCAATTATGAATTTGAATTCCGATCTAAGAGGAGAAGAATTTATAATTTGGGACGACCCATCAACACGTTGAAACAATAACTCCTTCGTTCTCATCACCCTTCTTCCTGTAAGGCTTCGATCATCAAAGGGCTTCTTCCTCCCAAGAGACTTCAATCATCAAAGGATTTCTTCTTCTCGTAAGGCTTCATTTCCTGCCAGGCTTGTTCCTATGAGGGTTCAACAAAGGGCCGGCTTCGATCATTGCCCCTTCTTCTTCTTCGTCTTCAAATCCTTCAATCATTTTCTCTCTAGCTGTTATAATGTGAGGTATAATAAATTAATCTTATATTAGATATTAGATAGATAGAGTAGATGAATAGAGTCCAATATATATAGTGAAAAAACTCATATCCCATGAACTTAGAATTTTGGGATAATTTGATATTTGACCTACTATATTGATTTGATTTAATACTTTTCTGACTCCTCTAACAAGTGGTATTGGATCTCCAGATTCGAAACTTTGTAAACTTTTAAAATCGAAATTATCGTGATGATGCGATTGAATTGAGTCACATGTTTATTTCTCTTAAAAAAATTAAAAATTGAGACAAAAATTCGTTAATATGGATTACACAATGGAATTGATCAAGTAAAAGAGTACCGTGATGATGCGACTGAGTCGAGTCATATCTTAGTTTCTCTTAAAAGAATAAAAATTTAAATAAAAATATGTTAATATGGGTAACACAGAGAAACTGGTCAAGTAAAAGAGTTCTTGATTGAGAATACTAAAATTGATATGATCAAATTATACCTGAAGTAAAAGATTGTTATAATGTTATGTGTGATGAATTAATTCTACATCATATGTTGGATAGATAAAGTCTAATATATATAGTGAAAAAGCCTTATATCCCATGAATTTAAGTTTTTAGTGTAAGAAATTCATGGAACATGCCATTGATAATCCAGAAACATTCATGTCAGATCTTTGAGAAAAAATAAAGAACACGGAAGCGTACCTGATTCCATTGGGCAGATTGAAGAAACCTGAAACCCGATCAAGTCCACTGCGCTCCGGCTGCAAAGAAGGCGAAGTCACCGGAGGCGGTGCTCAGGGAGAAGATGGCAGCGCTGGAGGAGTTAGGTTTTGGGAGGAGGTCTTCTGACTGTTTGGAATTTGACGACTGATGGATGTCACTCTGGGTTTTCTCAATCCCTCTTTCTTTATATACCAAATTTCACAGTCAGGGACCACACCAATAAATCTTAATGGGTTAACCATACCCATAAATCTTAATGGGTTAATTATTAATCAGTCCATCAATAATTAATAATTAAACCCCAGGAATTCTACACATTTACAATTTAACCACCACACTTATATTTTAGATGACAAGGACCCTAAATTAAATAGATCACCTCAATTTGGTCCTTATACCATATAATAGAAATATATATACAATAACTTCATGCAATACATGTACGTCTACATGTCCTTATGCATAAATGTACATGATTTATAGTCCAAATTCTAACAATCTCCCACTTGGACTATATATAACCATATACATATAACTTCTATTGTATATACATCTCTACATTTTTAATGTGTACACAACTAGAAAAGTCATCTAAACCGATTCCGTCTATTAGTCTCACTAACACAAGGACCAAAGAGGCAGTCGTTGCTATTGTTTGCAACTAAACCCACATTAATCTCATGCATCAAATTAACTAAATGATATAAATCAAGTGTGGATGTGTAGCATGAAAATTACATGTAATGTGATCTGCACATGCCTATTTCCAACTGGTCCAAATTTAACCAAATGACATCAAAATTCAGAGTAAACAATGAAAACTGAAAATAACTGAATAATTTATTAATGTCATGACATTAAGTACAGTACCAAGTATAAATAAAAATACAAACTCCCACTAAATCAAATGGTATCAAATGCAACAACACCCATATTTGTAACATGATCATGAAAGGCCTTGGGTGCTAATGCCTTAGTGAGCGGATCTGCAATCATAGAGTTTGTTCCCACATGCTCAATACTAATTAACCCACTCTGAATTCTTTCCTTCACAACAAGGAACTTAATATCTATATGCTTAGATTTTGAAGAGCTCCTATTGTTATTTGAATACAAGACTGCTGCTCTACTGTCACAGTGCAATTTAAGTGGCCTTTCAATACCATTAACTATTTGCAGTCCTGAAACAAAGTTTCGTAGCCACATAGCTTGATTAGATGCCTCATGACAAGCTACAAATTCAGCCTCCATAGTGGAAGATGCAACGAGTGTTTGTTTGGCACTCTTCCATGAAACTGCACCTCCAGCTAGCAGAAAAAGATAGCCAGATGTCGATTTACGACTGTCTTGGCATCCAGCAAAATCGGAATCAGAAAACCCAATGATGTCAAGTCTATCCGACTTCCCATATGTGAGCATTAAATCCTTTGTGCTTTGTAAGTATCTGAAGACTCTTTTGGCTGCTACCCAATGTTCTCTTCCTGGATTAGCTTGATATCTACCAAGCATTCCAACAATATATGCGAGGTCCGGACGAGTGCAAACCTGCGCATACATAAAGCTCCCTACCGCTGATGCGTAAGGAATATTTTCCATAAACTTGGAATCAATATCAGTTTTGGGACACTGGTTCAAACTAAATTTATCTCCTTTAGATACGGGGGTATCATGTGGCCTGCAATTTTGTATGCTAAATTGTTTTAATAGACTTTCGATGTAACCCTTCTGTGATAATCCTAAAACTCCTCGTGAACGATCACGATGAATTTGGATCCCTAATACGAAGGATGCTTCACCAAGATCTTTCATTTTAAATTGTTCCGAAAGAAATTTCTTGGTTTCTCGAAGCAGTTCTACATCACTACTAGCAAGCAAAATATCATCCACATATAAGATTAAGAAAACAAATCTACTCCCACTGAACTTATGGTATACACAATATTCAACAGGGTTCACTTTAAACCCAAATGAGAGAACAACCTGATGAAACTTTTGATACCATTGACGGGAAGCTTGCTTAAGCCCATAGATGGATTTCTTAAGTTTACAAACCAATTGGCTAGATTCGTTGGAATCCAACCCCTCCGGTTGTAACATATAAATTGTTTCCTCAATGTCTCCATTAAGAAAAGCGGTCTTTACATCCATCTGATGTAACTCAAGATCAAAATGCGCTACAAGTGCCATGATGATTCTAAAAGAGTCTTTCGAAGAAACTGGAGAGAAAGTCTCGTTATAGTCAATGCCTTCCTTTTGGGTGAATCCTTTGGCGACAAGACGAGCTTTATATCTTTCTACATTACCTTGTGAATCCCTTTTGGTTTTGAAAATCCATTTACAACCAATAGGTTTCACACCTTCAGGCAATGAAACAAGATCCCAAACGTCATTGTCTTTCATGGATTGCATTTCCTCACCCATGGCATTAATCCACTTTTGAGAGTTGGAACCATTGACTGCTTCATGGAAGGTGAGTGGATCCTCTCCCTCTAAGCCAATGTTATTCTCATGTTCCTGAAGAAAAACAACATAATCATCTGAAATTGCGTTTCTCCTTTCTCTAGTGGATCTTCTTAAAGGCACAGGCTCTTCTTGAATTTGAGTATGTTGAGTTTGATCCACATTTTCCTCATGTATAATGGATTGAGGAATAACTGGATGATCTTGATGAGTTGGAAGTTCAGCATTGTCTTGGATTTGTACCGGATGTTGTTGAATCATGTTAGGAATGAAAGCTTGATCATGATCAACAACTACTGTAGGAAAAGGAATATTTTCCAACTCCTCCTCAAACACAAAACCTTTAACATTATCTTCCCCCCCAAACTCAACATCCTCAAAGAACCGAGCATTTCCCGTCTCAAAAAATGTTCTTGTTTTAGGATCGTAGAATTTAAATCCCCGTGATCTTTCAGCATATCCTACAAAATAACTACTAACAGTTCTTGCATCCAGTTTCTTTTCATTTGGCTTATAAGGCCTTGCTTCAGCTGGACATCCCCAAACTCGTAAGTGCTTTAAGACAGGTTTCTTACCCGTCCATAACTCATAAGGGGTTTTGTTAGCAGCTTTTGTAGGAACTCTATTGAGAATATACATTGCGGTCTTTAATGCATCTCCCCATAGTGAGTGAGGTAAAGTTGTACGACAAATCATACTTCGTACCATATCCTTAAGGGTTCTATTTCGTCTCTCAGCTACACCATTCATGTTCGGAGAACCCGGCATGGTGTATTGAGGAACGATCCCACACTCACTAAGAAATCTAGCAAATGGACCTGGACGTTGTTCACCTGATCCGTCGTACCTTCCGTAGTATTCACCACCACGATCAGATCTTATAGCCTTAATTGATATACCATGTTGGTTTTCAACTTCGGCTTTGAACAACTTAAAAACATCCAATGCTTGTGATTTCTCATGAATTAAATATAGGTAGCCATATCGAGAGTAATCATCAATGAATGTGATAAAATATTGTTGACCATTCCAAGAAGCTGTAGGAAACGGTCCACAAATATCTGTATGTATCAAGTCTAAGACTTCCTTAGCTCTCTCAGCTCCTATTTTGCTCTTATTTGTAGTTTTTCCCTTTATACACTCAACACAAATATTATGATATGAATCATCAAGTTTTTCAAGAATTCCTTCTGACACAAGTCTGTCAATTCTCCTTTTAGAGATATGACCCAAACGCTTATGCCATAGTTTAAAGGAATTTTCATTTGAAAATTTGCGTTTAGTGCCTTTTGTTTCAGTATTATGGGACTCACTGTATGAACTTTCTATATGAAGCAAATAAAGGTTGTCATTATCAGTTAAATGACTGGTTCCATACAACACAGAATTAAAATAGATATCGCATTTTCTATTACCAAATGAACAAACAAATCCTTCTTTGTCCAAAATAGAAATTGATATCAAATTCCGTCTAAAAGACGGTACAATAAATGTGTTATTTAATTCTTAATAAAAATCAGTACATAATAACAACCGAAAAGTCCCAATGCCCACAACTTCAACCCCTTTTCCAGCCCCATATAGATGTACTTCTCGTCATCATTTGGCTGTCGGGAGTTCAGGCAACACTGCATAGATATACTTATGTGAGTTGTGGTAGCCGAATCCAACCACCAAGTATATCTCGTTACTGAAACTAAATTAACTTCTGAATTAACAAGAGCAAAAGATGTACCTTTCTTCACTCGCCAAGCGTGAAATTTGGCACAATCTTTCTTAAAATGGGAAGAGTCCTTACAAAAGAAGCATTTCTTTTCCTTATGTCCCTCGGACGTATTTTTCTGCTTCTTTGCAGTTCCTTCACCGCAACATCTTTAGTTTTTCTTTTATTGCCTTTTCCGTAAGAAGATGATGCCAAATGAGCACTCTCAGTTTTATTATGTTTCATCCTGTCTTCCTCTTGCACTAAATGAGAAATGAGCTCATTCATTGTCCATTTCTCCTTCTGACAATTATAGCTCACTTCAAATTGACTGAATTGCGGAGGAAGAGAAATCAATACTAAATGAATGAGCAAGTCTTCCGAAAGCTCTAATTTTAGTGTTTTTTAATTTCCCTGCAAGATTAAACAATTCGAGAATATACTCTCTTATGTTCCCGTTACACTTGTACCTCATGGAAACAAGTTTTCTTAAGGCTGCACTTGTTTCCGCCTTATCGCTTTTCATATAGCGCTTTTCAAGGGTTTCAAGGAACCTTTTAGCATCAGTCTCCTCAGACATAGTGTCCAAAAACGTCTCTCGGATAGCATTTTTCATTATCATAAGACTCAAGCGGTTAGAGCGTTCTCACCTCTCAAAAGCTCTCCTATCATTAGCAGAGCTTTCATCTGTAAGAGGTGCAGGACGTGGCTCCCTCAATGCTAGGTCAAGTTCCATACATCCCAAGACTATAGATACTTTATTTTTCCAAGTCTTAAAATTGCTCCCATTGAGCACTGGAATGCCATTGATATTGGCAATGACAGCAGAAGCATTCACAAAGTCAACTGAAAAAGAACAAAAATTCAAAACACAATCAGCTCACAAAAAGAAATTAAATCTCATCTCAAGATACCTAGCACAACATTGAAATTAAGTCTTTGGACAAAATTCAATTTGTAAGTGGTACTCTTGGTGTGGCAATCAAATATTGACAATAAAATCCTGTCAAATAATAAGCCTTTCTTTGGACCGACTTATTACCCACATGGATAAAACCAAATAATTGTCACCTATTTATTACCACAAATATACTTTAATTTCGGCCAAATAATAACCTTCCTTTGGGCCGGTTATTACCCGCATGAAACTTCAATCATGTAATGTCTGCTTTAATTTCGGCCAAATAATAACCTTCCTTTGGGCCGGTTATTACCCGCATGAAACTTCAAGCATGTAATGTCTGCTTTAATTTCGGCCAAATAATAACCTTTCTTTGGGCCGGTTATTACCCGCATGAAACTTCAAGCATGTAATGCCTTCCTAATATTTTTAGTTTAATTCAATCTACACAATAGAGGTTACTTTGGCAACATATTGCTTGAACCAAATTAAATTAAAAATATTAGTAACTGAATCCATCATTTGAATTAAACCAAAACCATAATCAATTAAAACTAAACTTAAACCAAAACCAACTTTAAATTAAATCAAAACCAAAACTAATCATCTTCTCCATCCTCAAACTCTAATCCGCTGTTGCCGCCGCCGTCGCTAGGCCATTACGTCGTCCGGCCGCCCCGCTGCCACGCCACCGTCTCAGCTGGCCCACGGCTGCTGCCTGGCCACTGCCTCCGGCGTCGTCAGATCCGCGCTTCCCCGCGCCTCTGGTCGTCGTCACCCTGTGCTGTCGGGCCGAAGCAGGTGCCACCGCAGCCCGGGCCGCCTGCCCAGTAGCATGCCAGCGGACCCGCACGCCTCCGCAGCCCGAGCCGCCTGCGCAGCAGCATGCCAGCGGACCCGCACGCCGCCGCCGCAGCCCGAGCCGCCTGCGCAGCAGCTTGCCAGCGGACCCCGGCCTACGCGGTCGTGCGCACGCCACCGGCCGCTCCCGACGGGTCCGTGCTGCCTGCGCAGGACGCCCGGTCGCATCAGCGCCGCATGCTGCCGAACCGCACGCCGCCGCCTTCGCTGCCGGAGCACAGCGGACGATCGGAGAAGAAGATGGAGAGTTTTGGAAGTTTAACACTAATTTTCTATTCTAAAAAAAAACCCAACATGAATCTGGCTCTGATGTCAATTGTAAGAAATTCATGGAACATGTCATTGATAATCCAGAAACATTCATATCAGATCTTTGAGAAAAATAAAGAACACGGAAGCGTACCTGATTCCATTGGGCAGATTGAAGAAACCTGAAACCCGATCAAGTCCACTGCGCTCCGGCTGCAAAGAAGGCGAAGTCACCGGAGGCGGTGCTCAGGGAGAAGATGGCGGCGCTGGAGGAGTTAGGTTTTGGGAGGAGGTCTTCTGACTGTTTGGAATTTGACGACTGATGGATGTCTCTCAGGGTTTTCTCAATCCCTCTTTCTTTATATACCAAATTCCACAGTCAGGGACCACACCAATAAATCTTAATGGGTTAACCATACCCATAAATCTTAATGGGTTAATTGTTAATCAGTCCATCAATAATTAATAATTAAACCCCAGAAATTCTACACATTTATAATTCAGCCACCACACTTATATTTTAGATGACAAGGACCCTAAATTAAATAGATCACCTCAATTTGGTCCTTATACCATATAATAGAAATATATATACAATAACTTCATACAATACATGTACGTCTACATGTCCTTATGCATAAATATACATAATTTATAGTCCAAATTCTAATATTTAGAATATTTTAGTATTAATCTGATTTTACTCTCTTTCGACTCTCCTTAACATCTAGGTTTAGTGCCGTCACCCATCTCCTACCCTGGCTTCGTTCCCTTGACCCATCTTCCCATGATCTAACGATCTAACAACAGAGTGCTTTGCTCGATTTCGATCATCTCTCTACATGCCATCCCTTCTTTCTTCCTGCCTCCAAGTCCTCCAATCATCTCTCTAAGTTCGATTCCATCTCCATCCTTTTTGATTCCGATGCTTCTCCACTGTTCTTTGAAAATTTTTGGGGCTGCTTTGCCGTCAAACTTTTTTTGGTGAAACATTATGCATTTCGAAGGGATGGAGCATATCTTCAAATAAGTATAATGTTGACTTATTTTTATTAGTGGTTGATGAGAAATTTTATCTAAAATCTAAAATTGTGTGGAGCACTCTTTTTGTGTGAGCTTGGTAAGGTTTAATTGAATTTTATGAAGATTTAAAGCAATTTGATTTGATTTTTTGATTTGATAATATATTAGGCTTGCAGAGAAATCCATGAAACTTGAAATCATGAAAAATATCATTAAGTTGTTCTCCTTTTTTCTGATAATGAATAATATTGGCATAAAAGAAAATATCTTGAAAATATTATGGGGTTCATTTGCCATTATTGAATTCCTTATCTGCTATGAAATGGGTTGCAACTTGACCTTGGACTATGTGGAGTATATATTAAAATTTGAGATACAGGTGGTTAACTATTAACCAACATTCTATTTAAATGTTGTTTAAGTCTGAAATTTATTTTCCATCCTTTCTAGTTTTAGGTTTATGAGTAGAATGTAGTGTTTTTTTCTTATTTTTTGTTGAGAACTACAAACTTCTAATTCTACCTTGTAGAAAAGTTTGGTGTTATTTGTTATTGCCCAAAATTTGGTGTGTCATACTTGGAGCACATATTTTTTATTTGCATCAATTTGGTTATAATTGTATGTAATAAAAACTATGTGAGCGAACTGTAGGAGCCAAAACAATATGTATTATTTCTTATTCTTTAAAATTTATTACATAATTGTCAATTACTTTTTGTGACAAGTTGAGCTTGCGAACAGTAATTAATTATTGTTACTTGGTATAAATTTGAGAATAAGCATATGTTTGCTGAACATGATTTATAAGAAAAATTATAAACTCCATTTACTAATTCAATATTTATATTTATCTAAAAAATATATATAACAAAGTTAAAAAAAAGGATAATCTCATTCATTTGGAATTAGATGATTATATCCTTAATTTCAAATCCAACCAAATACCAAAATTTCAAGAATTGACAAAATTAATTAATTTTTTATTTGCATTTCAAATAATCAAATTCACAAAATTGACAAATCCTTTTTTTTACTCCAAAAATGTATTCAAACATTAAAATTTAGCAATTCGGCCAATTTTTCTAATCCTTGAGAGTTGACTAAATTGACAATTCAGTTGATTCCGAATTCAGAATTAACCTCAATGCTTCGTTAATGTGTTTGTGTGTTAACCAATGTTGACCATAGAATAATTACTTACAAGTTGAAATTAAACAAGTAACAAGAACAAGTCAAGACCAATATGGATAATATGCAATTAAATTGAAATTTAATGGCAAATATATCAATGGAACTGATTGGATAATGTACTTAACAAAGACTATTATTTTAATCTAAAAATTATTGAAAATTATTTTTTATTGTTATATGTTTTTTTATTTGCATCTAACTGCATAGAGAAATTGGGTATTTGAATTGGCAAGACAAGGTTTTAAGCTATATTGACATATGAACTTCTGTACTTCATTTGGTGATAGTAATAATCTTTATTTTCTTTCATGAAAGTAAGCTAACAATCAGGTCAAACAATGCATACTTCTTCTTCTTTTTTTTTTTTATGTCTTTTTAGATTTGGCTTGAAAATCTAAATGTTTGGTCAAAATATTTTGATTTCAATCGAGACTACAATGAAATAGTTTTAAAAATTATAAAATATTTGAAAAAAATAATAAAAACAAAATGAATGAAATCTATCGATTTCGATAAATATCAAAACTAATTTTAAAATCAAAATTTAAAACTTCAAATTTTTTAAAAAATAACTGCATATGCTTTTGGATTTATTCACAATAGACCACTTGAGTGGATTTTTAACATAATATATACTAGTCCTGCGAGATCTCAAAGAGATATCCATCTGTAAGGGTCCTTCTGTGGTATTCATTCATTTCTCAAACTAATCCTTTGTTTGAGAGCAACAGCTTTGTGCTTTGTTAACTTGTGACAACATTTTTTTTGGAGATTCATCTTTAATTTTATACTTCAAGCCTCATGTTATTAGTTGTATTATATCACAAGAAGTAAAGGATTAGTTGTGTCTTATTACTTCCTTTGAAAGCTAATCACTTTTAGAAGATACAAAATAAGCTGACAGACCAAGCATTATCTTGGTAGTTTAGAATGAGGGATCATCTATAAATTAAACCCAATTTTATAGCAAGTATATATATTAGATCGTTTTTTGAGAAATAAGCTTATACTTAAACCTTGTTCTGGGTTTCATCAATATCGAAAAAAGAACTTGTATCTTTTGTTATATCTCGTATATTGACCATGTAATCAAATTTTATTGATCTTATTATTTTAAACATATAAGAAGTATTTATATATTGTAGGAAAAAAAAACTTGTATTTTTTTTTTTATCATGAGTAAAACTTCTTTCTTGATCAACCTTCTAAGATTATCCATTGATCTTCGTGACAACAGATCTTCGTGACAACAGAAGAGCAAATTTGTATTGTTATGTGTCAATTATGTCTTAAAAAAAATGAAAATTATTGGAGATATATATGTGTATGAGTATTTATGTGTGTATGCCAACTAATTGATATTATGAGTTGAATTCTAAGTGCTAATCATGAATCCCGAAGTCATACATACGCTGAAGCTGAACCCAATTGAAGCCTGAGTTTGGAATGAAAAACCAAACAATTTTATTTTAGAATAGTAACCCTAATTTAATTTTAATTTAAATCAAAATTATTTGATTTGATCTCACACTAAATGCTCACTAAATATTTTGGATTGGGTTGGGTAAGAATTATTTATTTTTGAAAAAAAAAAAAGTTCAGCCTCTCGAATTTTTTTTTTCTTTCTAATCCCACAAAATTTTCTAAATTATTATCAATTTCTCGTGTGTGACCTTACGTTTATCGTTTGGTTGGACGAATAAGCGCACACGAAAGAGCAAATGGGTGGACGAACAAGCGCACACGAGTACTAGTTGGAAATTAAGACTTAAAATCTTAATTTTTAGATTAATTTTTAAGTAGTGGTTGCAAAAATAGCTTTTTATTAATTTAGACAGTCACCAAAAGCAAATTCGACAATCTTACATTGAAAGTCAACAACCACGCTGAACACGAAGAGCTGCTAAGTTATCACCAGAAACACACGGATGGACCGTCTAGGTGACTAGGTCAATTCGGCTAAGAACAAAATTGTAGGCATGTACACGTGTCTAAATCTGATTGATGCGTTAAAACCTAGTCTACGATCACGAATGGTCTAGAAAATCATAGCTTGAAAGGGACGTCCACTAGTTTGCGTTTCACCTACTAGAAACCTTGGAATCCTCCTCAAACATTCAGATTATTCCCCATCTGTTTCACTGTTTCAAACAAGACAAAAGCACACAATATTCCAAAATTTTTTAATCAAGATCATTTAATTTTTTAAACTCAAATCAAACGGGATTTTTAAGTCTTAACTTTTTATAATAAATATACTCCAAAAAAAAATCGTGATGCAGAATAAACAGATTCGAGAGACAAATCCCAAGTTGAAACGCACAACACTCGAGATTATACCATGTGGCATGAAAGCAAAGCGCCGCAACACCCGTGTGGCATATCGTCGAACACCTTATCCATTTTCTCTCGGGAATATCGTCGAACACCTCGCGGGCAATTTCTCGTGTGGACCCACGAGCGCCCGCCCCCTGTTTCGCTGCCATAATCTTCCGATAGCCATCCGACGGCCACAGTCCGTCCTAATCCCTAATCCAGCGCAGTGGGCTCGGGCCGAAATTTGTTGCATAATTTATTAGAAGCCGATGAAATCAAATCGATTAATCAAGGGGAAAAGGCCATAACTCTCACGTGGCATGCTGTGGTGGGTCTCTCGAGTCTCGACAGCGGGGGACCCGGCTCTGGGGATAAGATTCGTTGTCAGGTACCACTTTTTGTTTTTATTTCCGTCGTATTTTAATCATTTTTTTTTGTGATTCATTACCAACCTCTTGGTTTACCCTGCTGTTCCTGTTTTTGATAAGCCTAGGATTCATGTGAGCCGCTCAGTGTCGCTAACTAACACGTGCCGGCAAACTGATTTTTCAAGTGTTTGAAGCATGTTTGCCCCCTTCAAAGACCTGAAATTACAAATTTGTTGTCGCAGTTTCCCCTTCTGGCAATAGTTGTCCATAGATTCCAGTAAATCTCTTACGGTAACTGAATGGATTATAGCTAAGAATAACTGTGCATTTTGAGTAATAATGACGAATAATACATGATGTTAGTAGTATATCTTTTATTTTTGTAAGATATTTCTGTTAAAATTATATTTTTTTTATTTATATTCTTTAAAAATAGACTCCAATATGAAATTCATAATTTTAACCTATGGTTATTGTAGTCTATAAAGACTTGAATTTAAAAGTGTCAATTTAACTCCTAAAGCGAGAGCAGTTCAAGTTCGACTCTAATTTAGTTTGACTTGTTTCAGAGTTCAATTTGAACTTGAACTTGACTCGTTTGATGACAAGCTGAGTTTGAGTTGGATTCAACTTGTTCAATTTTAGTTCGAAAACTCATTTATTTTTTTAATATATAAAAAATATAATTTTAAAATTATATTTTACAATATATAATATGCTATATATTTAATTATTTAATTATAATATTGTAGTTGATATAATTTTTTATATTAGATGTTATTCTATTAGTATAATTTTTTCAATATTTATATTTTTTAAATTATATACATTATTATCATTATCTATAAATTTTTCAAGTTTAATATTTTTTATTATGAATTTATAAATTATAAATTATAATGTTGTGGTTGATATTTTTTTAATAATTTTTATACTTTTCATTTTTATTTTTAATTTAAAATTATTAACAATAATTAAAAAATAATAATTTTTGAAAAAGCTACCCGGCTCGGCTCGGCTCGAGATTGGTTCCAGCTCGATTTTGTGAGCTTGAGCTCAAGCCAGCTAATTTTGGAGCTGAGTCAACTTATTTACACTCCTGCTTTTAAGTCCCATGTTTTTTCTATGTAAAATGGTAGTATACAAATATATGCAAAATTTTATTCAACTTTTTAGTAGAAATCCTATTGACCTACAAAATGTAATTTCATATTTTTAGCGCGGTTTATATGTAAAAAAAACTTGTTTGGCCGAGTTTGCACTTAAGTGTACTTGAATCTGATGCGCTTAAGTGTGTAAATGAGGCGAGATTGAGCCAGCTCCCTTCCACGAACTCAGCTCCACTACGAACTAGTCGGTTGAGCTCTCTCAGCTCGACTAGCTTCAGATCATGAGTTCAAAGAGCTCGGTTTAATTTAATTCAATTGAACTCCTGAGTTTAAACAGATCCAGCTCAATTCGAGTTCTAGAAACTAAACTAAATATTTACATAAAAAATTTAAATATATATAATAATATAAAATTGAGTCTAAGTTCCAGGTTAAGATTATGTGAGTTAATTCTAGTTCCAGCTCGAATCATCAAAAAAATAAGCTTAATTTTGAGTTCGAATAAGCTAAGCTCAAAAACTGGCATGTCTCGTGCTAAATTGGGACTTAGACAGCATTGGGCTATGATAATCCATCGAAGTAATTTAACCAAGTTAAAAAATCAATAAAAGCTAAAACCTATATCGAGCCATCAACTGATGCATCAGAGATAAAAAGGTTACTTTAAGATCAAGTTGTAAAAAGCTTTCAACACATAAAGATATAAATAGTTCGACTCATTTCAACACCAAATTGCTAGAAGCTTGATGTTCTCCGTGGACGATGACTCTTGTATGGATTAGCGTCTCAATAAGAAAATTATACTAAATTATTATTAAGCTTGAATATCTTGTTGTAAGTTTGATATAAATTAAATAATTATGAAATATTATCTAAATTTATTTTTAGAAGTAAATTCTAAAATATTTGGAATCCATAGATGTTTGTTACGAATAATCTAGCAAGATTATGAGATCGAAATCGTGAGATTTTAATATGTCTCGCAACTTATCAATAGTATAGTCTCTATAGAGTTAATAACTAATGTCATTTTTCTCTTTCTACTATATTTTAAATAATTTCTATGGATTTAAGCATCAAAGTAATTATCAAGTAAAGGGTTTCTGATAATTCTTTTTACAATTTTCTATTTATTATAGATCAAGGAGAGAGCGATAATCAGTGACTAACAGATTAATTTTGAAGAATTCTTGAGCCAAAATCGAACTCGGTCACCAAGCTAAAAGCTAAAAAATGAAATCATTTCATTCATAGTTTGACTAACTACCGAACACCTTAAAAATAATTTAACTAAAAATTTAATTATTTTTAAAATAAAATTATTTATTTTAATTTGCTATTAAATTAAATTATTAAAAAAAATAATTATTTTTTGATATCAAATTATGTAATTTTGAAAAAAAAACTAATATTTTACTAGTAAATTAATAACCAAAAGTGTAAAAAATTGGTCAACTTTTTTTCAACTATTTAATTAAATTTTAATCCGATTATTTTAAATCATCCTAAATTAATTAATTCAACAACAAATCATCTGAAATCATCCGCTGCCATGTATCTGCTACGTTTGACTGTTTGCTGGGAGGTAACTCATATGCGCAATAAAAGACAAATGCGAGAATATTCGAGTTTATCTGCGGAGAGGATGGACCCCCCAGCATGGGTCCCACCGTCCCATGGATAATAATTTAGCCGGACACCGATACCTGACGTGGATCCTCGCTGTGTCCTTCCTGATCCGGTGTAATGGGGACCAGGCCCCAGCAATCTCAATCCGCCGCGTAGGCTCCTGACCTGTCCTGCCATTTTCGCGGCGGCCCGTTCGTTCACGTCGGCCGCCGGGCCCCACCGCCTTCCTATTTCTCGTATATATAGAGCTCCCTTTCGGATTTCGCCGATGTGCCGGATCAAGATCCGAGAGAGAGATGGGTTCTGCTTCCGATTCCTCGGGCAGCCTCTCCGACATGGTGATGGAGTTCTTCGAGGAGGAAGAAAGAGCAGGATCGGCAGCATCGAGCTGCTACGACAATGGCAGCGACGACGAGGGCGAAAGCAGGAACTCCGGCAGCGCCAAGGAGAACATTGCGTTCTGGGAAGCCCAGCACCAGTTGCTCCAGGTGATGACCGGAAAATTTGTAACTACTACGTAAATTGGTTTTGCAAAGATAAACTGATAATGGTCCAATTATGCAGGAAGAATTATCGAAGAGTAGCTCTGCGGAGAGGAGAATACGAGCGGAGACGGAGAAGCTGGTGAGGGAATTGGGAGAGGAAGGCGGTGGTTGCGGCTGCTCGAGCCAGAGCAACACGGAGTGGTGCCGGAATTGTACGATGCGGGTCATCTCCGACCGACTGAAGGCAGCCGGTTACGATAGCGCCCTGTGCCGGTCCAAATGGCAGAGGTCGCCTGAAATTCCTTCAGGGGAACATAGCTACATAGATGCGATGGTGGAGACGAAAAGCGGGAAGAGAAGCAGCGTCAGGATAGTGATAGAGTTGAACTTCAGGGGGGAGTTTGAGATGGCGAGGGCCAGCGCGGAGTACAACAGGCTGGTTGGCAGCCTGCCGGAGGTGTTCGTTGGGAAATCCGAGCGGCTTCGTAGCGTGATCAAGATCTTGTGCGGCGCCGCGAAGAAGTGCCTGAAGGACAACAAGATGCATATGGCGCCGTGGAGGAAGCACAAGTACATGCAGGCCAAGTGGCTCGCCGCCTGCGAGAGGAGTCCCCGGCCAGGCCCGCTGCTGACGGCCGCCGCCGGGAGAGGAGGAAGGCAGCCGAGGGCGAGGACGTCGATGCTCACCTTCGATCTGCATTGCACGGCGGTAGAGGTTGTGTGAGTTTCCAAGTTGCATAAGGGTTTTTGCCCATTTTTTTTTTTTTAAATTTATTTGCAGTTTCACATGTTTCGGTTTTGTTAATTATTGCGACTAGGGTTATGAAAGTAATTAGCACGAGTTGACTGACGGTGGTACCTCTTGCCATAAAATTTTGGACGAAACAGATTGTTTTTTTATCAAGACGAAACAAATACATTGCCTTTTTCCCTTTTTGTTATTCATTTAATTTAATCATTGATGTCTATTTTATTTATACTATTTAATTTTTAAGTATCCAAATGTTAATACAATATTTTAAATGATATTAGTAATAACGCGGATTTGTTTATAATATTTGTCATAATAAAGAGATTGAATGGGAATTTCAAATATCAGAAAGAATTTTTTAAAATTTTGAAAAAATTTCGGCGAGAAATTTTGAGAATCTTTCTATCATTTAATAAATCGTTAAGTTTGTATTGAAGAATTTAGATTTCAAATTTCAAAATTTGGTATTTGTTTTGTTAAACTTTTAGTTAAACGAAAAATTTTGATATCTTTATAATTTCTTGAAAATTAGAATTTTTTAGTTTATACATTTTTAAAAATATATTTGTAATTCAGTAAAAAGAAATGAAATTTAGAGTCTATGTAAGTGGACTATAAAGTATAGAACTCAAAGATCCCACAACTCTGACAAACTTCTAAATATCTAATTTAGTTAAATTTCAAAATTATGAAATTTAAAAGTCTGTGTAATAAATACTGAAATTTAATATTTTAAGAATTCTAGATTACTGAATCTTAAAATCGAGCGAAACACCGTACTTTCTTATTGTCAAGCCACAAGATTCGACTGCACGGGCAAAATTGAATGCTCTATAAAATTAGAAAATTTTTCAATAAAAATATTTTTAAGCAATCAAATTCTTTTATTGTTATATTTATGTAAATAAATAATTACATAAAATTTTATTATAAAAATCAAATAAATATTATTTTACATAAAAAAATTCATGTATGAAAATAATTAAATAAATAATAATTTCGGTAAAAAATTGAATAAATAATATTTTAAATAAAAAGTTAAATAAATAATATTTTACAACCAAACAGCTTTTGAGAAGATTTGATTGTACCCTAATGCAAATGTTTTTTCTTTCTAAAAATTTTTTAATAAAAAAAGAACACGTGTTTTCATGTAAAAATAAGGCATCGGCAAGTAGTTTTAATTTAAGCTTTTGATAATCTTAATACAGTGATGAAAGTAAAAAATATATCTTCAATTTGCGTGTGACACGTGCTTCCATCAATCACCTCATTTTTCACGAATTATTCTATACAATCTCTGCAATAAAAGTTTCTTTTATTTAAAAAATTTTGGCAAAAATAATAATCTTTCTTATAACAAATTTATTAAATATTATCTATTTTATTAGTATTAATAGAAAATTATTTATAAAAAAACCTCATTTAAAATATTTAAAAAATTTTATTTTATTTCAATTTAATTAATTAATTTAATATAAAAATTAAATTATTTGTATTTAATTTTGATTTATCTATTAAATTAATAAAAAAATAATTTTTTTATTTTAATTTTTATGTAACAAGGTTATTGGATACAGTAAAATTGAGAATTCAAAGTTTAGTCAGTAAAATCCAGAATCGACCGTCCGAATGAAAATTAAATGAGTATAACTTTATATTTTTATATTAATTTAGTTGGTAGAAATAAATTAAAATACATTTTTTATATATATTTTTTGATTTTCTTGAGAAGTTTGTAGAAAAAGTCCTCGTTTCACTAAAAATTCTCCAAAAGAGCTTCACTTTTCTAAATATTTACAAAACAGGCCTTGATTTTTTAAAAATTTACTAAAAAACCGTGTTTTGTTAAAAATTTGTCAAAAAACTATTTTTTTCTTGAAAAATATGAAAGAGTACTCGATTTCGTAATGATTTACGAAATGGTTTTATTTTCCAAAAAATATGCACAAAATTCATTTTTTTAAAAAATATAAAAAAATTCTCATTTTGATATAAATTTAAAAAAAAACATCCTTTTTTCGAAAATTTACACAAAAGCCCTCGACGTCTTAAAAGTTTAAAGAAAAGTTCTCATTTTTGAAAATTTTGAAAAAAGCGCTTCTCTTTTGAATCTTTACGGAAAATAATTGTTTTAAAAAAATTGATGAGAACCACAATTTCTTAAAAATTTACAAAAAACCCCATTCTGATTAAAACTTTCCGGAAAAGAGCTCCATTTTTGTTTACAATGTGAATGTTGCACCTCAATATCTTATCGTATTTTTTCAAAGAATCATGCGATTATTACGCGTGCTCCTTAAGGTGTTTGCTCAAATGAACGATTAATTTTGTAGGCAATTTTTTTGTCATATTTTTTAATAAAAACGTAAAAATAATAAATATATTTCTAAAAATTTTCAGAAAGCGATGACTTTTATGAAAATATTTCGGAAAATAACGATTATTCGGTAAATTTTAAGAAAATGAGATCTTTTCTGAATCCTCAAGAAACCGGGGGTTTCACCACAAACTTTTATGAAACCGGTGGCCTTTCTCCATTATTTTTGAGAAATAAGGTCGTTTTCCAATTCTTGTAAAAAAAACCACTAGTTCTTTTGTCATTTTTTAAGAAAAACAAGAATTTTCATGCCAATTTTTAAGAAAATAAGTGCTTCTTTGTAAATTTTGAGAAAATTAACCGATTTTTTCATAAATTTTTATGGAAACCAGGGCTTTTATGGAAATTCTTAATAAATTGAGGATTTTTATGCAAAATATTTTTTGACAGTGACTTTCTCGCAAAATAAAAAATATTAAGGCCTTTTTTGGCATATTATATAGAGACGAGGATTCCTTCGTAATTATTTTTAAAACAATGACATTACTATAATTTTCAAAAGAAACATTGAGTTTTTTCAGCAAATTTTTAAATGATCATTATTTTTCTATAAATTTTGGTGAAATTAGTGGCTTTTCCATAAATTTTTACCCAACGTGAACTTCCCTAATTATTCATGTTCAATCAAAAATTTTGTTAAATTTGTTGTATATTCCTCGAATTTTACCGAAAATCCCTTGATTTCTTCAAAAATTTACGAAGGAGCAATGAGTTCTTCAAAATTTTGCATAGAAAATATCTCATTTTCTCGAGAAGTTTATAGAGAAAATACTCGTTTAGTGTGTCTCACTAAACATTCTCCAAAAGAGCCTCATATTCCTAAATATTTACAAAATAGACCTCCACGTTTAAGAAATTTTCAAAAAAACACCGCACTTTGTTAAAAATTTACCGAAAGATTACTCCTTTCTCGAAAAATACGAAATAACACTTAATTTCTTAATGATTTATGAAAAGGGCATCGTTTTCCTAAAAATATGGTATTTGATGATTGTTGTTTTGATTATCAAGTGCATATACTTCAAATTAATTATGCATGATACTACCTGAAAGAACAAAGTTTCTCCTTCCCAAATTATGGGTTTTGAAAAATAGGTGCTTCAGTGTTAGTGGCAAGATAGCTGAAAGTTGCAGGCATCTAATCAAAGATTTCGGAGGATCGGTATTTTGCCTAATTGAGCTTGCCTTTTTGATGTGCACTTGTGCTGTAGGTGCATGGGGAAGTTACAGATCCAAATGTCGACACATTTGACCGGGAAAAGGTTTTCGTTGAACAATTTTGTCACCATTAGTGCAGAGGCTTCCCAGGCTAAAGGTTGTAATGGAGCATATCACTGCTTCAGCTGCTGTTAGATTTATTGAATCATGTGAAGAAGGTACATTTGGCACTGCATTCCATTCTTGATGTCTCCTGTCATTTGTTGCTTTAACTCCTCTACTATTATTGTGGTTAGATTTTGTTGCAGCAACAGTGGCACGGCGACATCTCGTAATTACTGCCTTCCTGTACTGAAAAGAGAGACCCACTGTATGTCCTGTGATCCAATTCTAGCTGACATTAACTGGTTTTCCTTGCTGATATACTTTCTTTACGTTGTTCTAAAAATTCCTCCAGTTTTAGCATAGAGGAGCAATGAAGTTTTTGTAACAAATCTAAACATTTTTTTTCTATCAGTGACGAATTGGTTCGTTCAATGGCATCATAATACTTTATTTTGATGATGCTTTCATAATTTTTCATAATGAAATTTGCATATCTCTTTAGAGCAAGCTATTGTATCTGCTGACGATTCTTTCTTGGGACTGACATGGGAGACGAAGAAAAGAATGCTGTTGTGGATGCGCAGGCATTTATAGTGCTCCTGTTGCCCTGTCGCTTTATGTCAAAGTATTTGAAGAGGTACTTGTATCTCTTCTTGTGTATTTGTGTTTGTTTTCTCAATCCAACACAGCTTGCAATAGCAGAGTATAAGTACTCCATTTATATATAGAACTAGTACATAACATGCCCTTCACCACCAAAAAGAGAACCTGAAACATCGCATATTCATTAGGCATTGGCTTTATGAAAATAATTCTCGAGTTATGGCTTGATATGACCAGGAATCCACTAATTCTCCAATTTAATAATTTAATCGAAGATTTTCTCCTCAAATATATAGATTAGAGAATATTTGGCTTGAGCGCTTTCCCTCTGTCTAAATTGCAGGATATTAGCATTTTGTCAAACAATAAGTCTGTTCATACGAATTTACAGGACAGCAGATAATGGTGTGTCAAGCCTGAATAGCCTTTGGGACGGCACTCTTAAAGCCTAAAGAATAATATCCACTCTTAACGTATCAATATAAATCCAGGCATCTCCTGCAAGAATATAGCTAAAAATGATCTGCTCGCAATCCTTTGATCTAGAAATTGTTGTTCTGTTTTCCGTTAGGCTGGTGCGCTTGATAAACTGGAGGCTTTCACAAGCTTCAACGGGCCAGATTTTTATGGCCTTCCAAGGAACTCATCTAAGATCGTTCTAAGGAAGAATCCATGGACAGTGCCAAAACCATATCCATTTGCATCTGGAGATATTATTCCTCTGTTTGCTGGCCAGACGGTTGAATGGCTTTCAATTGAAACCCAACAGGTGTAAGAAATCTTTCCCCCGTCCTTCCCCTGACAGAGATAATGGAGTTCCTAATTTTTTCAAGCTTCCATTCTTCGTCATCTTCATCGTTATCCTTCCATGAAAAAAAGGGTGAAGATTGCTACTACAATAATATATTTCCTGTATGCAGCATAACAATGTTCAACAGACTTATGGTTGTCTAATTTGATCCTGTCAAATGATTATTGTTTGATCATCTCTTCCAGTTCCAAAGAGCTACTGACATTGTATTTGTTGTTGTTGTTTTTAATAATAAGCAATAACTTGGAATTCAGATTTTTTTAATACAATGTTCCTCGAGCAATGTCTAAATTGTTATATTTAATCGCTAAGAAAACGATAACAATCTGACATGCATCAATTCCACTCATGTTGTACATAGCATATTTCACAGATCCATCCATCAAGGGTTAGGTTCTTCGACCTAATATTTAAACAGATCAGGCGAGTAACATGATGCCACCTGCTAGCCCATATACCAGAGCACAAGTGAAACTTATCCTCTAGCATGTAACGAGGTATAAGAAGCAATTGGGAAGCCAAACTTAACCAGCAAAATCTTTATTGCAGACAAGAAAGGTTTGCAAAATAGATCCCAACATAAAGTCAAGTTCATAAACTATGAGAGTCCTCATTAAAAACTGAAGATAGGTTGTCTGCAAACTTCATCTCAATATTCAATATCTCTTCTTCATATCAGCTTCAGAGACCATCATGAGCAAGCTAAGGGTATAAAGAAACAGTTTCACTGCTTCCAGAGCATTACGTCCCTGTAAAACTGCCTTATAACTCAACCCTGACTCTGGCCTGGCTACTCACAGAAAAGTAGTAGACCAGCACCGCGAAAAGTAGAGCTGCAACAGCAGCAGCAACAGCCCAGATCCAATACGATTGGGACTTCTTCCTCTTGAGGATGGCTCGGGGTAGCCGTTCTGGACCTTTTGGTTGACTCCTGTGCCTAACTTTCTCCTTTTGCTCTTTGTTCTTTGATGGAGCTGGAGTCTCCTCAGGAGTTTCAGCTTGTTCTGAGTCAACAATATTGGTTTCAGATCCATCCTGCTCAGCAGAAGTATCAGGAACCAATGCACTATTCTTCTTCTTAGCTCTCTTCTCCTTTTCCTGAGATATCACCCGGAGATTCAATATATCAACCACATAATAACATGTGCAATGCATATCGCAAACAAACATTTCATTCCCCTTCAACACCAAACAAAAATATAAATATAAATAAATAAATAAATATCCTTGATTCTCTTCATCTATAGCAACCACTCATACCTAATGCATTCTATTTCTTTCCAACTGTTCTAATAGTTGAAGTTTCCACCTTCCTACTTGATCAAAAATACATGTAAATGGATACCATGTGCAGTCTGTTACCATCCAAACCAAATAAAACCATCTCCCATCCCATTTTATTTTTTAGTTGAGTTTTCATGGTGTTCTAGAATGGGTCTGTTTCTTTATGCTTAACAATGTAGTATTAGGATTCTAGTTGTGAATAAGTAAAAGAAGAGAGAGAGTGTAGAGGCATGGAAAGAAAAACATGCCTTGAGTTTCTTTTCAGCTTCTCTCTGTGCTTTAGCTGATGCTCTTGCTGCGGCTTTCTCAGCCAGTCTTTTCTTCCTCTCAAGAGCCAACTTAGCTTTTGCAATTTCTTCCTCTCTTTTCATCTCTTTCAGCTTTGCTGGATCTACTTCAATGGGTTTCTTCAGTGGTTTTTCAAAACCAGTTGAATATTCCTTCTCCTGTGGAACACTTGCCTCCATTTTAGGTTCTTCAGTTGATTTGTGGAGCTCAACACCCTTTGTCCTAAGGGTGGAAACATTACCATTTCTCAAATTCACATCTTCTTTTTCATGTTTTCCAGTAACTTTGACCGGTGCCTCTGGTTCAGCAGCTGGGGGGGACGCCTCCACAAGAACTGGCTTCTCATCAGGATTTCGAATCGTGCCATCCCTGCTCAATTGACGGATGTCAAGTGATGATGATATCCTCCTCAAATAATCATCTTTGAAGGCTTTGTTGCTGTTCCACTGTGAGAGAAATTCCTCTATCTGAAACGGAAAACAATATGTTTATCCACCTATGATTAACAAAAGCAGAAACAGCTTGAAAAAAGAATAAATTATGAAGACTAACCTCACTGTGACAAAGCATCTCCAGCGCCTTTTTGTCCTTTTTCGCAGCAAGTTCCTTTGCAGAGTTCAGAAGCGAACGGTTTTGGTAGAAACATTTGTTCTGTAAAAGAAAGGTTCAACAGAGGGATTTATGAAGCATGTAATAAGAGACAAGGAACAATGATGCATCCACTTTTAGTTTCAATTGATGGGTACCATAACTGCAGTTTCTGAGCAATGAGATAGATAAGCAATCTTATTCATTTTGTCTTAATTTAGAATAGCTATTCTATGTTAGGAATCCACTAATCTGACTTATTTGCTTATCTGAACAGGCCTTTAGAGGCAAGCCTAGGCCATGCAAGGATATGCCTCATTCATAGTAATCTTATAGGCATTTTACATAAAGGCCTTTAGAGGCACATTCTTGATCATGGAGAAGTGTTGCTTTCTGGGAATCAAAACATGATGTACAACTAGACTCTTGTTCACCCATGCAACTCTAGTCATATTTCATCATTCTAAGCAGCAAAACAATTATTTTCAGCTGATGATGCTTTAGAGATGAAGAATCAGTGTAATCACAGATGCAGAATGTAGCATTCCGTGCTATTTTGGTGTATATAACTCCTATTGGGTTAGGTTCTATTTGTGTTTGAACTAAATTAGCTTGTATGCTTTTTGGAGATATCAATTCGATAAGTAGTTATAAATTGCTAACTAGTCATAAATTGCTAGGAATATCAGAAGTATAAGTGAATTCAAGCAATTCAAAACATATGCACATGGAAAAATACCTGCTCAAATTCGAGAAACGACATTTTTTTCACTCTTTATGAAAGAATCTAATGCTAACCTCATGGCAAGTCCAATCAGAATTGTTGTCTGAACTATTCCTAGCTACTGATTAACTGAAGACATGAACCAAAAAAATCAAGCAAATCAATATCATGTCCAACTAGCTATATGTTGTGTCCTAAATAACAAGCATGCCATTAAAAGGATACTACAATTTCAAGGCAAGAACTGTAGAGGCAATGAGATGAATGGAAGCTCGACAGATGACACTGTTTTTTTGAAACAGATAAAGTTCAAATGAAAAGGGTCATCTAATCTTACCAATTCGTCCCGTGCTTTTCTCAATTCAGTTAAGCTTTCATATGCCTTCTCCCTCTTTTCAGTCAACAAGGTCAATTCCTCCTCCAAAGAACTAATTTCACCATCTATGGCCTTCACCTCATCCTCAAGTTGCATGATTTGTGTCCTAACAGCTTGTTTCTCCTTTCTTACTCCATCCAGATCAGAACCTATTTGCTACAATGATATTTTCAAAATTAATAATTTAAGCTGGCAATTTTTTTTAGAAATATTAAAGAAATGGAATGAAATAAGTTGACTTACTTTTACCCGGTCTTGGATGACATCTTTCTGACCATGTGAATCTTGTATCTTAGCCTTTCTAGCAACATTAGCTATAACCTTTTCCCTTGTGGCTTCAAGTTGTTTAATTTCCTTAAGCAGTTGTTTCTCCTCAGACAAAGTGTTGCTTTCATGTTGTATACGGTAATGCAAGCTATGTATCTGTTTTAAGTTTTTAAAATGCAAGAATCAAATCCCTGCACACCAGGAATATAGGAGACAGACAAACAGCTTTGGTTGAGCTTACAAGGTCATCCAGCTCTTCCTCTGAAGAGCATATGCCAATGCCCTTCTCCCTGGAACCATTGTTTGCACTACGCAGCTCACCCAAAGCAGCTTGGAGAGGTTCTCTTTCTTTTATCTTCTCATCCATCATTGCTCTGTAGCGTTTATTCTCACCAATCAAAGGTTTTAATTGTGCAATCACTTGTGCTCGTTCAGACTGCACAAATGATATAGTTAGTTTCATGTTCCTCAAGAGAACTTTGTAATGTTGTAACAACCATGAAAGCAACAATGCTGCCTCTGCAATCGCACAGAGTTGAAGCTGTTTTATCTTGATAGATGAAGCTTAAAAATGTTATTCATCCATTTTACCAAAACAGGTAGAAAAAATATAGCATCATAGAAATATGGCATACCCTTTTAGCCTTCAGTGCCTCAAGTATCTGGAAACGAGCATGACTTTTCCTCTGAACCTCCTTATCAGCCTGTTCGAATTTCAGCTTCAGCTTTTGGTCTTCATATGATCTGTACTTCACAAAATAAAATGAGTGAACTTGCTTTGGAGTGGGCCATTCTTCAGTAGCATCCTTTGGGAAACTATCTTTTGCAACTTCATTTTCTTCCTTTTTTGCTCCATTTGCCATGGTTGAGCTATCCACCATGCCAAACTGGATTGGTTCCTCAACTCCATTGCCTATATTAGCTTTTGTGTTGCTGTCAAACTCAGGCTGTAATGTGATTTCCCCATCAATTCCATCTTTCATCTGTACAGGTGTGGCATCAGTGGCCAACATCTCTACGCCCATGATTTCCGCTGTGTTATAAGGGAAGGACTGTTAATAGTATAACGCAATAAGCAACATCAACTGAATAACCAAAAAGAAAAAGAAAAAGAAAAAAAGTAATCATAGATAAAAAAAAAGTGATTGTTCATTTGAAAAACATAAGATAGGTCCAATCTTTCACGTGGTAGTTTAGATATATTCTGCCAACTTAAACCTGAATAGCAGGAGAAACGAAACCACTGAATAGCAAAACAAGAAAATGGTAACCCAAACACAAATAGTTTGTGATATACTTTTTCGTTTTTGAGAGAGAACTGAGAATGACCATTACAAGGTCATTTCGAGAAAGAACAAATCTAGCAAATACCATGTATATGATCCAAAACACAAATAGCCCTCTATTCCAATACAAGGCACTAAAATATTGTATCTTTTCCTCTCATTTTCAGGAATTGATTATTGATTATTGATCAGTCCTATGAATCTAATGGATCACTTTCTTAAAAGATTTAGTTTTTTGACATTACTGATCAATGCGATACACCTCCATAACATCGAAAAACGCATAAGGCCACCCCAAAACAGATACCAGAACCAAGTTAATCACTGAAATAATGAAAATTAGCGCTATGAAACGAGATCCTCCACGCAAATCTAAATTTTCAATCTTTCCCCCTTGGAATAACAAAAAGCACCCCGTTCCTGTTCGATCTGAACTTCCAAAATCAAATTTTTGATGGTCACAAAAAAAAGAGAAGCATCAAACACATCGTTATTCAACCCGGAAAGCCAAATTCACAAAAAAAAGAGGCAACTTTTCTCAAACCAAACACAAGTCCTAAAAGAAAATAAAGCCAACTTTCCTTCCCATTCGATTTCAAACAAGGCTGATATCAAACAGCCAAAAAATTCAGATCAACGCACAAAAACGAAAAAAACACACCAATTAATCACAGAAAACAAGAACAAAAGCAGAGGTTCCTTACCCTGACTTGCAGATCGAGAAGCAGCCAATTCGGGAGGGCGATCGAGGAGGCCAATCGGGTAGAAATCGAAAGGGTTGCGAATCCGGGGAATAGATCTGGTCCTCCCCTTTTCCGCGTCAAGGGAGAGAGTGTCTATGCGAAGGACGGCGGCCTCGGGGGTGCTATTTATTGAGTTATTTCTATTAATTTCTATTAATTTTTTTGCAGGGCTTGTTTGTTATTTATGGGGGTGCTATTTATTAATTTATTTCTATTATTTTTTATTTATTTTTTGGAGGCTTGTTTGTTATTTCGGGCCCGAAATAAACGAGGAATGGGGCCTACTGCCCAGCTCGGAGTTGGCGGTTTGTGCTAGTGGCCGCCGGCGCCACGTCGGCCCGGCACGGGCAGCTGGTCGTGGCATTAGGTTTGGGACGAAAATTACGGTCGGTGGCATTAGATTAGATCATGTCACCGCGTGCGCTGCTGGGACGTTGTTTTTTTTTTTTGACCATTTTGGATGATGTTGTCAATCCATTATTTTCATTTCAACATTTATCGATATTATCCTAAAAAAACTTTTACCGTTATTTTTGAATCCAATAACTTAGATTTTAAATTGCGTTGTAATTGATCAGGGGTAATTTTGTTATTTACTTTTCAAAAAAAAATATTGAAATTGTCCATCACCTTATATCATGTATAAGTTTGAGCATCAAATGAGTTCATAAAAAATTGAGTTAAAAACTAAGAGACAACACACCCTAATTTATTTGATATCACTGTTACTGATGTATTAAGATGAATCAAGTGCATCAAGCAAAAATTGAATCACTTAAAACAGATTGTCAAAACAAAAATTGGATTTGTTAATTTATCAAATTTTTTTCATACTCAAAGGATAATTCTCAAGATATTGTCACTTAAATTATCCTATCAATAAAGAAGAATCGCCTTATTGATCTTATCATACTGTCAGTATTTAGTCTATCTCACTGGACCAACAAATTCTCCATTATAATAATAACCTTTTGCTCTAACTTATGCTATGCAATAAATGAACATCGCATAATGATATAAAAAGCTACATGAATTCAGAATAATCATCGAATTAATCCATCAAAAAATTTGGGTCAAGTCTACCCAATTAGAGAATCAAGTCTCATGCTCCATAGAAATAGGTGAGGCTAAGAAGGAGGAGTCTTCTCTTTTCTCTTCCATCCTCCCTCAACACCACACCTACAATCTAGGCCCCTTCTTTCATCTTCTCTCAATTTCATTTTTATACTCTCAACCCCATCCACAGAAGGATATGTATGAGTTAAGTATTGGAGTTTTCTTTGCTAAGTATCCCTAGGAGGCAACTCACAGTGTTGAGGGTGTAGGTTGCAGGCTAACTGAAGAGGAAGGCAAAGCTTATCTTGATTTGAAACCAAGAGCATGTAATAAATATCTTATTTTTGCATTGTACTTCTATTTTTGGGATTTTATCAATTAATTTTAATAGATAAAAATTTTCTGAAAAGATTAATTGATGAAAATTAATGACTCTAAGGTTGTGTTTTGTTGCACCCTAGATTCAGAAAACTTGGCCCAATCCCTGAGTTTGTGTGTGTTGGGTGTGTTGAACTTAGAAAAGTGTGGGAGCTCCCCACAATACCTTTCTAATAATATAGCTATAGTGACTTTGACTAAAAACCCATGTGTAGGTCATGATGAGCGTAGGTTGAAGTCAAGGAACTCTCTTCCCCATCTCACTAGCAATCTCCCATAGGATTCTCAATTCTATCCCAAATATGCCCTCTTTCTCCCCTTCTAGTGCCCTATTGTTGCACTTGTCCTTGCTAATGAGATGTTCTTTGGTGTCTTGTTGTTATGGCTCCCCTTGTTGCATTTGTCCTCGATAACTCTCTTAAATGTCCTGGCATCGTGATTTCTGTCACGACTTCTGACCTTGTTGGCAACTTGCTCCCCTTCCTATCCATTTGGTTCCCCTGACTAGCAAGCTCCAAATAGGATTTTTTTCGCTCTCTCTCTGTCAGATATGCTACTCTTCTTCCCCTTTGGTGCCCTATTATCACATTTGTCCTCACCAACAAGTTGCTCCTCAATGCTCTGTCATCATGATTCCCCTTGTCTCACCTATCCTCGCCGGTGATCAGCTCCTTGATGTCCTTCCGCTATGGTTCCCCTATGAGCTTGTCTCTCTGGCTTTGCAATTTCTCACATGATTGAAGGACTATGAGCTTTGATTCATGATCAATAGGCTCAAATGCTCTATTTGAATCCATTAATGGTTGAATTGTGGTTGGATGATGTTTGATGCATAATCTAGGGATGATTATGGCATTTGATGCTCTTTATCAACATGTCTTCCATGTTGATTGTTGGATTATTCATGTTTTTTTTTGCTAGATGTTTTCCATGCTTTGTTTGTTGAATTTGTTGATGATGACAAGCAAAGTTGTTATTTAAACCTTAAGAGATACATGGATTGTTTTGAGGTTTTATGATAATTTACAAATATGAGAATGTGGTTGAATTTTTTGGCTTTAGTAACCCATTTACAAAATAGAATTGGGTTGTGATGAACTTGGGGGACTAAAGCATCTAGAAAGCACTATTTAAGTGCAACCATGTCATGTATTTCTCAGAGCATAATATGGATTGAACCCTAACTTATTCTAATGTGCCCTTTGATGCTCTTGATGGTTGAGTTGGGGTTGAATGTGAAGATTCATGCTCTTATGCTTGATTTTGGTATCTTTTTCATGAAATATAACCCATATTTCTTACAAGATCTAAATTATTCATGAACATAATTAATTGTTTGAGACTATGTGCATAATGTTGCATGGAAGAAACCTAGTCCTTTGTGTAATGTTCCTAGAATCTCATGGCTTCACCAAACCATTGCTTCAAAGGGTTTATAAATTTTTGTGTTGCAATGAGGTTAAGGCAATGACCTTTGTGCAATGCATAGATGATGACACAATGGTTGATCGGATGCATGATGTGTCATTATGCATTTATGAACTCATGAGATTTTATTACTAAACCTATTACTAATGATTGATGATAGTTATGTTGCTTTTTGTAGTTTTGATAATGAACAAATTTTATATTTGATCACATCTTGAGTATGTATAGCTCATTACTAAGGCGAGTTTGAAATGAAGATCAAGTCCTTTTAGAAGCCTTAAGTGTAAATAAATATAAAGATAATATTAAAAATGAGGCATGATGGTGGATCAATGGACAGAGCTTAAAAAATTGATGATGGCTTGAAGAAGACTCAAGAGATCATCAAGTTGTATTAATGAGTTTAGACTTTTACTTTGTTGTTTAAGTCGAAGATTTGCATTTAAATTTTTAGTTTATAATTCTGACTAACACTCAAACTTATATTGGAATGCCTTTACCGACTAGCATTTTATTCAAGATAAGTTATGAGAAGATGTTAAATTAGAAAACTGAAGTTATAGTGAAGTAGTAGGCTTCTCTGTTAATTTCGGACGTTCGAACTTCAAAATTTGAACACCCAACTCTAGCAAAAATAACTTTGAAATAATTAACAACTTTAAACGCCAACCTCAAGATCCCAAAGATTTACAAACTGTAACTTCTGGACTTTCTATATTTAGAGTTTGGATGTCCAGTATCTTTGTTGGGCGCATAACACTATAGAGTTTGGGTGTCCAAACTTGATGAGTAGGTGCCCAAACATATGACATCATTTATAACAACTAGTTTAATTTTGACAATTAGAATGCTTTGAATGTCCGATCTTTTATAGTTTGCATGTCAAAACTCAGCAAAATATAGATTAATAGCTAGTGCTCTCACCAATAGGTATTTAAGGATTTGAGACTTATTTATTAAAGAAATTTTTATATCCTTGAGTATTTCTATGAAAAAGAATAAGATTTTCCAAGTCCTCTAACTTTATAAGAGTTCTAATTCCTTTGCAAATCTTCTAGCCTTTGTGCCCATCTTAAGAAATCTTATAGTAAGCTTCAATTGTATCTTTTTTTACTTATAAACACTCCAAAGTTATTTGGAATATGATAGTACAAAGACTTCGGTGTGAAGTAGATCTTATTGGTTGGAGCATGATCATTTATATAGGTGTTACTTCACCCTAATGAAGCAACATGACTAGTGGATTGATTGAAATCCTCAAAAGTTAGGTAATGGTTGTGAAGTAGGAGCAGTTAGTTTTTGAATTATATTATATCACAGTACACTCTTCTCTTGCTATTTACTTTATAGCATTTGTGATTATTTTATCACTTGTGAGCTTGCGATTTTCATAATCGAGTTGTAAATTAGTTTTGATTGAAAAAGTTATCATTATTCTTATTAAACCCAATTCACCCTCCCTCTTAGGTTATCATTTTAGGTTTTAATTAGTATCAAAGCTTAGTGCTCAGTTTTATCATTTACCAATCTCAAGTTATTAACCAAATTCTATTATGACAACTTTTGGTATCTTTCTTTATTTTTGAGAGGGTCAATTTATTTTTTGTTCTCCATTTTGATGAAAATAATTTTAATACTTGAAAATTTTGTCTTAAAGTTTTTATTAAGAGCATTCATTTTGATCTTTGGTATGTGATAGAAAATGATTACTTTCCACTCATTAAGATGATTGATAATGTGAAGATTCCCAAATTATCTCAAGTGTGGAATACTAAAGAGAAAAAGTTAGATTCTACTAATGTCAAAATAATGAACATATTGCATTGTACTTTAAATAAAATTGATTTTAAAAAAATTTATTCTTTGAAACTGCTCATGATATTTAAAATTAATTATTACATAATCATAAAGGAGTTGATAAGGTGAAAACTTTGAAAATTTCTATGCTTGTAAATCAATTTAAATGTTTCAAAATATATTATTTTGAGTCTATATCAGATATGTTTTCGCATTTTATGGAGATTTTGAATGACTTACATTTGTTAGGCAAATGTTGTACTAATGAGAAATTGTGAGAAAAATTATTAAGTCTTTGCCAAGCTTATGGGAGTCAAAAGTGATAGTTGTTTAGGAACTAGAGGACTTTGAGATACTCCCTCTTGAAGAACTCATATGTTTATTATTAATCTATGAGATGAGGCTCAAACAATTGGGAATGGATGATGATAAAGATGAGAAGAAGATAAAGAAAAAGAAGGACTTAAAGAAGAAAAAAGTATAAGGCAAAGGATTATCCTCTTAAGCTCAAAATAAGAAGAAGAAAAAGAAGGCAAAAAAGGAAAAGTCTTCATGAGAAAGTACAGATGGCGACTCTGAAAAATCATAATCTCAATTTTTGCCTCATGACAAACGATTATGAAAGCAATGAAGATGAGGTATATGATTTACCTTTTGAGGAACTACAAGAAACTTTTGAAGATCTCTATTCTAAACATGAAAAACTACTTCCCAAACATGCTACCTTAAAAGAAAAAATGAAAAGAAAAATGATTTCACTTTAAAATAAGTTTGATTCTTTGAAGTCCTCTCAAACCTCTTGTAAGTGCAAAACGAACATTGAGATACTTAAAAAGGAAAATATTGTCTTAAAATATTTGAAAATCTCTTGTGATTGTAAAAAAAATTTATATGAACTTTAAAAAGAAAATTTAGATTTGAAAAGGACTTTTGAAAATTTCTTTCATGAAAATAATACTTTGAATAAGATTTTGAAAAATCAAAGAAATATTTTGAATAAATATAAACTTGGTTTTATCTCTTTTTCAAAATCCAAAGAAACAAAATTTGCTTTTGTAAAGACTTTAAATGTAAAATTTTTAAAATTGAAATATCATTGTTATAACGTTCATGGACATGTCTTCACTTATTGCTCAATCAAGAAAAGTATTACTCTTAAGCAAATTTGAGTACTAAAGAACATGATTCCTACATATGTGGAGTCCAAATAAATTTGGGTTCCAAAATCTTCTATTACTTAAAGTTATTTTTATTAAGTTAGGGATGACTATATTTTCAAAGTTTTATCCTTTAATCATCTTCTATTTTAGATTTTAGTTAGCTTAAGTTGGGTTTTTAATTTTATTTTGGATTTTTTTTGTATGCTCAATTTATATTGCAATATTTGATAACTTTTATTTATGATAATATACTATGTCATTAACTCACTTTGCATAGATAGACATGTTTGTTTTATAGAGTACAGAGAAAGAATTAAATTTGATGGCGTCCCTAAGCTCTAAAGGGTATTTTAATGACATAAGGGGGTGCTCATTTGTTGTTTTAATGATATTATGATATTTCATGTATGTTTTATAACTCACTTCATTAATGATGTCATTATCTTGAGATTTCTTGTAAATGTCCATGTATTTACTTGTACCTTTTTTGTTGATGATAAAAGAAGCAGAAAAATATGACATTATGAGAATTGTTTTAAATAAGAGAAGAAATGTTAGAGTAAGGGGGAGTATAATATCTTTTGTTTTTATGAGTATCTTTATATTTTTATGTATATTATTCTACTTGATACATGTGTTCAATTAAAAAAAATTTATTCAACGAGTTTATTTATTTTATTTTAAAAGAATTTGTCATTATAAAAAAGATAATATTATTGCCCTTTATAGTTTTGGTGATGAATAAATTTTATATTTGATCACATCTTGAGCATATATAGCTTGTAACCAAGCTAAATCTGAAATAAAGATCAAGCCTATTTGGAAGCCTTAAGTGTAAATAAATATGAAAATAATATTGAAAATGAGATGTGATGGTAGGTTAATAGATGGAGCTTGAACAATTGAAGATGACTTGAAAAAGACTCAAGAAATCATCATGTTGTATCAATAGGTTTATACTTTTTATTTATTGTTTGAGTTAAAGATTTATATTTAAATTCTTAGTTTAGAGCTTTAACTAACACTCAAATTTATCTTAGAATGTTTTCACTAACCTATTATTTTATCCAAGATAAGTTATGAAAAGATCTCAAACTTGAGGACTGAAGTTACAGTGAATTAGTAGGCTTCTCTGTTAACTTTGGATATTTGAACTTTGAAGTTCGGAACTTTCTATATTTAGAGTTTAGATGTCCAGTGTCTTTGTTGGACGTCCAATATTGTAGAGTTCAGACATCTGAACTTGACTAGTGGGCGTTTGAACTTATGACATCATTTATAATAGTTAGTTTAATTTTGACTATTGGGATGTTTTGAATACTCGAACTTTTATAGTTTGGATGTTCAAACTCGGCAAAGCATAGCTTAATGGCTAGTGCTCTTACCAACGAATATTTAAGAACTTGAGACTTATTCATTAAAAGACTTTTTATATCCGTCAGTATCTCTGTCAAAAAATAAGATTTTTCAAACCCTCTAGCTTTCCAAGAGCTTTGACTTTAAAATTCACTTACAAATCTTATACTCCTTATGCCCATCTTGTGAGATCTTATAGTAAGCTTTAATTATATCATCTTTTATTTTTTTTCACTTATAAATATTTTAAAATTATTTGGAATGTGAGAGTGCAAAGGCTTCACTGTGGAGTAAATCTTGCTAGTTAGAGTGAGATCATTTGTACGGGCATGATTTCATCCTAACAAAGAGATATCACTAGTAAAGTAATTGAAGTTTTTAAGAGCAAGAAAAAGTTATGGAATAGGAGCGATTGGTCTCCGAATCACATTATATCCCCCCCGCCCCCCTCTTCTCCTCTCCCCCTCTTTCGCCGTGCTCCTCTTTAATGTTACATTTTGATGACTTTGTATTAAGTAGTATTTATACATTACTATGTTAGCACTTTGTCTTATTATGAATCTATTTATATGTCTATCCATTATTTGTTGTATGATATTTGTTATGTGTTTGTATAATGTTGATATTTTTTACTTCACCATATTATCATTTATAGTTGTATATATGTGATCTAACATTTTACTTCTATTTATAAATAGGTTGTCTTTATTGAGTTATTTTTGTATATATTGTTTACTTTATGAAGAGATTTGAATAATGAAATGTTATGTAGCATACCCTAGTTGTAAATTAGGTGCTTATATAATCTGGGATGAGGGTCACGAGTATGTGAATACTTATTCGACCAATTTTTCCAAATCTTTCATGACAAAGACTACAACAATGAAATCTTTTCTTGAGTGTGAGACAAATTAATTTATATGTGAAAAAATGAAGACCTTCCAAAAAAGTAAAATAAAAATAATCGATTATTGTGCATTACAATTTGCTCTATCTTTATTTTTTTGTGTTTATAAAATTATTCTACTAGTAAATAAAAATATGTGAAATGTCTAATATTCTAAGTTATGGTCATATTTTTAAAACCATTATATAGACTCATAATTGGTGGTAGACATTGAGTATATTGTTCATTATATTATTATCATTTTTATTGTTATAATTTAAATACAAATCATGTTTTCATATAGGATTTAACGTGCCTTTTTAAGATGATACTATGCAAATTTTTTCAAAAAATAGAAATTATAAATATTATTAATTTTTATACTTATAATTAAATTTTATATTTGTATGTTGGTTATTCACTCCACAAATTTTTTTAACTGACTTTGTACATCCAACACAATATAATTTATAAATTGTATGTAATTCATATGTGAAGGATACTCTCACCTAAGATCAACATACTCCCATTTTGATAGAAAATCAAAATAAAATAAATAGAAAAATTTGCAAAACTCCACAAATTTCAATAATTTTTATGAAAACAAACATCGAAAGTGCGTTTTAAGAATTTTCACTCTTAAAAAGTATAATCAAACAATGAAATTCAAAATTTTTTGCGAATCTCTCACTTTTACTAAACCCACGGAATCTTGATAATCTCCAATTTTAATCAGTTCGGACAAACAAACTAATACATCATGACTATAATTTTTTCTTATTGCTAGATATAGACAAATATTCTCAATTCACTAAATCAAAAACTTTCTTAATATATACAAATCTTTCTTAATATATAGATTTTGATTTTGATTTTAGTTTTAAAAAGTTAATGAAAATTTAAAATAGCATGAATTGAATCCAACTCAACAATGAAATTGATTTATTCAGATCTCATATGTCAATCACAAGAGACAACTCGATCTGTTTATCAAGAGAAAATAATACGAATAACAATTATCAAATAATATAGATAAATTGACTAATTTTAGTTCAAATTTAATTAAATTTAACCATTTGAAAAGAAAAATACATTTTATTTAAACCTATGTTAGAGTGGTATCATTTAGCTAAAGCCTAACCCAAGCTTAAGCCATGCCCAAAATCCTATTTTGGAACATTGCCAAATATAACAAAAAGAAATTGTTAGATTTCATATTTAGTGAATATTATTTTATTTTGTCTTGTGGATAAACAACAAAGCCTCCCATTATTATATAGAAAAAAAATAAAAAAAATATCTTAATCTCATCTATTATTATATTAATGAATTGACTAAGTTATTAAACTTTTGTTAGCTTACTAGCTTGAGTCTCACTTACTTTTTAATCACAATCTTTTTTATATGCATCTTTATTTTTGTTTGATTTGTATTATATTTTAAATTGTGTAACAATAACAATAACTTGTATTTTCAATATGTATGAAATGAAAATTATATTTCAATATGTACAACTGTGGTTTATATTTAACAATGTAAAACCAAAGCTTAGATATACTTTTTGATGGATAAGCACCGATACTAAGTCATTCACAGCGCCAAATAAAAGTATCGTGTATGGAGCAGTACAAACATCACGAATGGTGTTTTTGACACTAAAAACACAACAAATGATTTCATTCGCAGTTCTAATTATAAAACACCGTGAATAATTTATTACATTTACGATGCTAATACACAAGTGCTACGAATGATGATATATTCGCAACGCTAATTTATGTCGTTAGTGGGACTTTCAATTAGCGTCACGGATGGTTTTTAGCGGCGCTATCATAGTATTGCAAATATTTACAACACTAACACGACACGTGTTTAATATCGCAAATTAACATTACTAAAAATTTAGCAATAATAATTTTATTATTAGGAGTGCTTCATTAACGTCAAAAATAATGAAAAATATTGCAGTATAAATTATCATTCGAGATAGTTTTTATCTTGAAAAGGACAATAACTAAATTTTATTTATACAATAATTTTTTTTGAAAATAAGAAGATTAATGGTAAAATTTGAACCTATAAATTTTCATATAAGTGATATATGAATAAAATCACGAAATTAATTATTGAAATATTTAGAAAAGAAAGCGACTAATCTTGATTGTTGTTATAAAATTCAATATTGCCTGGACAACGAAAAAATCAGTTGTCCTACACAAGTGGACCGCCTATTATCACCTACTTCAGCATTTAGGGCGAAACCAACAGGCTTCGTTCTTTGTTAACACGTCGACATAGAAAATGACTTGATGCAATTTTGGGTGTGGGTTAGAAGTTGGAACAATGGTTATGTCGGTCAGCTGAGCAATAAGGGGTCGTTTGGAACGGGGTTAGGGCTAGGGTGACTTCGCCCTGACCAGACTATCTTTCAAATACCAAAAAATTGACCGCACTAATATTATTTAATTCATTTCAATTATAATAAGGATTTGATTAAAATGCCCTTGGTTCATCTGAACCGTCGGATCTTGATTCAACGGCTCAAATCACCTCGGCCGAAACCCTAACCATATACTTCTCCCCCTCCACCCCACCCCCCCCCCCCCACCCCCCCCACCCCCCCCTCCCCCCCCCCAAAAAAAAAACCCCGACGTTGCCGCCCATCATCGCCCCAATCTCTGCCATCACTACCCACGTGAGCTCGACGCCCGAGTTGCCCACGCGAGCTCGGCCGATGAGCTCCGCGCTCAAGCTCGACCGTCGACATCGTGGATTTCGTGAAGAAGATGAACAGTACTCATCGGAGGGCATTTTTATCCACAAAAAATTTTAACAATCTGCTAGCCAGATTAGTAACCAAATAAGATTTATTTGATCGCATTAGCGTTTTATACTTTACTCCTTCCTTTGACCTTGACCTTGATCCCATTTTAAATTGGCCCTAAACGCATGGCTCCGCGATAAAGTGTGACTTGGAAGTGTTCGAGTTGTCATTTTTCTTTTTTAAATAAACAAGCTATGACGTGCATAATCTGCCTTGTATGAAAACAAAAAAATTTCTAAAATTATACGCATATTCCTTCAAAAATTATAATTGCTTCATATTTTTGAATTTTAGACAATTTGCACAAATATTATTGTGATTAATTTTATCGAAACTAACCATCTTCAATGTAAAAAATAATTTTTACTCTTTACTGCAGGTGAAAATATTACGGTCAAAATTTTTTTTAAAAAAATATTGAGATATAAAAAATTTACAAATTTACGACGACAAGTCAAAAGACTGACACTGCTTGTTTTCTAATTTTATTTTATTTTTATTTTTTTTCTCCTTAAAAGACAAATCAAAATTTCAATAGTTCTTCTGTTTGGATAAGATCTGAGCCGTGTTTAGATCTTTTTTAAAAGAGAAAATATAAACTCACAAATAATAAAATAGGTGATTTTAGGTAAATAAAGAGTACTATGAAAAAAAAGTTTGGGGATTGTTACACATAATTTCTTTAAAATAACACCGACAATTTTCTAAATTCACCAGGCCTATTTTATTTGGAGTTATTTGCTAAATTATAAAAACTTTTATTTTCCTTTATTATTTTTTCAATCCAACAAAATTGAGATTCGAATTGAAATCCTACATATGGTGTCCAAATTCATTGGATTAAAAAAAATAAAAAAATAAAAATCTTTTTTGTATCTTAACTTAATTATAGTTTATCAAATAATTTTGGATGGAATCAAACTAATTAGACCGAGAAATCGCAAAATATTACTTTTAAATATAGAAAATTTCGGAGGTGTACAAATTTTTTTATGATCATTATCCATACCCATTCACCCCATATTTCATTATTTAGGAGTAAATTAAATCATAATTTTTTTATTAAAAATTTAAAATATAACTATTCGCTCAATTGCTCAAACTAGATATGGTCATCTCTAACCCCAGATCAAACAAGTCCGTAATTAGATTAAATTCCCATTATTTATTTTAAATAAACGATTGGGATTTGATATGTAGATGTGGAATATATCTTATATCTGTATTTTAAATTTACCATAGCCAGATCTGTATTAAACATACAAATTGCATTTTGACTCCTTATAATTCTGAAAATTACATATGGCTCCTTCCGATCACAAGGTATACTCCGAATATCGGACGGAGCCACATTCTTATTATTGGACCGAAACACTGAACCAGAACCCCCCGCATTCGGGCTTCCACCGAGTCGCAGCCTAACAGCCCGAGCGCGCCCACGTTCCCGGAGAATGGCGGCGATGGCCGCCCATCGGCGCATTTGGCTGGCGCTTCTTCCCGCGCTCTCTTCCTCCTCTTCTCCAGCGGCCATTTCTGCTCCCGATTGTCTCCTTTTCCTCTCCAGCTACATTAAAGAACCGTTTTTTCCTCCTTTTTTTATTCCTTTTCCCAAAATCGAGCTGATGAAGAGGAGGATTAGCGTCCAGTTAGCGAGGCCGCGCTGAAGGGGAAGGCGACAGGAACTTCGCCGATGCGGTCAAGAACATTATTGAGATGGTATTGATTCCTGTCCCCAGTGATGATGCATTGTAGTGAATTGCTTCTTTTTTCTAATTCCTCATGCTCAATTCAAATGATTGAACTTGCGGCATTCAACTTGCAATCTGATATTTGTTAGCATGATAGCATTCAAAGAAGTGTTTTTTTTTTTCCAAAATTTTGATTTTTGTAAGAATCAGTGGGGCGTATTTGGGGTAGATAATTATTCTCGTTCCAAGTCGATGCAATGAATGCTAATGTGGGATTTACACTTGCTGCTATCCTCTTCGCTTTTGTCTCGAAGGAAATTTCTCCTGAAGAAACCTGACTTTTTTGTGTTAATTGAGTCGACAGAGTTGGTGAAGGCTCTTTTCTACATATTAGACTGAAATTTTGATTTGCATAACAATATGGGCTTCACTTAAAAAGACACTGGCTATGCTTGTTTCCTGTGTATTTTTAGCTAGTTAATGTTCTCATATCACATAGGTTGATTTCTAGATGCATATTTCTTAGTTTCTTCCTTATCCTCATTGCTTGTCTGCTTATTTTGAGTGAAAAAAAAGGCGGTTCTCGGGTTCAAAGATAGTGACAACTGCTGATATTGCATTATGAAGCCAGTTTGGTTTAATCTTCTGGATTGGTGAATTGTGGCAATTGTATGTTGCTGAGATGTTGGGACTGTTACTTTTCTATTTCTTTCTTTTGATAGCATTAAGGTATTTGCATCTCTTTTGTAAGGATGTTTATCCTCCACACAGTTGAATTTTCAAAATTGACACTTAATTTTTGGTTTTATTCTTGAAAATTATAGCAACTACATTACAAATTTCACTATGTAATTGCATCATAAATGCATTTTTTTTTTCTTCTTCCAGCAATGGTGATGTGGGAGTCAACTGGTCTCCTAAAATGAAAAACGGAACCACACTCAAGAGTGGTGATGTTGTTTCGGTTAGTGGCAAAGGGAGGTTGAAGGTAAACCATGTACAAAACAAATCACTGACTTTAAAACCATATGAATGCAACTGTCTTTTGCAGAATTTTCTGCATCACATTCCTCAGAAGTTGCGTGATGTTTTAGTTGCATTTCCTTTTGTATATTCATTGCACCTTAGAAATTGTTTTCTATTATAAAATGATTGTGGAAATTGTATGTGGACTTGCAATACAATGAAGAAAGGCAAATTTGCAGTTGAGTTGATTAGATATTTATAGGCCTGGAATGTTTCTGAAGTATGACTGTAAAAGGTAAATCCCACCTTCAAAACATTTTAAATTATTGGAATTTAGAGATTGAGAAAGCAGTTGTATTGAATTTGTTTTGGCTGATACAAGGCCCATTTGTAGTAATGTAAAAGGAATGGTGATCATGGCATAATGCTCAATATTTTGTGATTTTTGGCAATCAAGAGCCAATAGTTTATGATATGTTTATTCTTTCATTAAACCAGATGCCTCATTTTTTTGTTGTTGTATAGAGAACCCGTAAAAACACCTGCGTTATTGATTTATTTGCAGAGAACCACTTGAATTAGGTTTATTAGTTAATTGGTTCACTCCAAAATTAGTTTTTTCTTTTCTCTTGTTTTGGGCCTGGTTTCAAATCTAAAAAACCTTTTTTCAAGCAAAGAAAATGGGACAATTTTGCTTTTGGTTTTTTTAAAAATAATGAGTTGATAACAACCTAAATTCGTTATATCGAACTTGTTAAAAGAGGATAAAATTTTCTCTTTCTTATATTCAAAACCAAAGCTAAAGGCCAAATGGAATTTTGTAGTTCCATCGGTGTTGAACCAGAAACTCAATTTATCGTTCGAGAGTAGTTGGCCATTGTAAAGGCTAATGCCAAATGTCGGTGCATCAAATCTCTCAAACCGATTCGCAACCATACTCGGGAGTTCAAGTAAGTCCAAAATTGGCCCGAAATCAGTCCAGGTTAAATAAGTTCAAATAAGTCCAGGTTAAATTGCACCAAAATCAAAGGATTCAAAATTATTGACACCAACCTCCTATTCATATTCATGTACTTTCGAATTCTTATTCTTGTTAGGGTAATTGCCCAGATCGAAGATTGATGAAGAGAGCTTCTATGCATGCTCTTCTTTTTTCACTTCCTGAAGCGCAATGAGACCTGCCTTTCTGAAAAGATAGATTCATTCACACGTGCCAAACTCTCCCCCCTCACCTCCGTTTTTTATACTTCTCCTTATCCTTCCCTCCTACTCGAGAAGCTCTTCAGCCCGGAGAATAACAAAGGTGACCCGTTTCCCGACACCTTCCAAATTCCCGATTTGCCGGCGAGGTTCCCGGCCGAAGGCCGGGGTTGGAGGCGTCTGGGCCGTCGAGATTTCTGTTGAATGTTCGTGGAGAGTGGTGATGGATGGGATCTGGCGAGCGCGCTGGTGAGGATGGGTTTGGTGCCGTTGGGAACCTCGGACCACGACTCCGTCGTCTCCATCAACATCTTCGTGGCCTTGCTCTTTTTTCCCCTGCACCGTGATCGGCCACCTACTCGAGGAGAATCGCTGGATGAATGAGGATCACAAGAACTATACCATAGATGGCCAAGTTGCGAACCAAACAGA
The DNA here is from genome assembly GCA_005019695.1 of Trichopus zeylanicus subsp. travancoricus. Classification (NCBI taxonomy): domain Eukaryota; kingdom Viridiplantae; phylum Streptophyta; class Magnoliopsida; order Dioscoreales; family Dioscoreaceae; genus Trichopus; species Trichopus zeylanicus. The sequence continues at coordinate 745,092 of RXID01022209.1, forward strand.
ACCGGAAATTCGGTCAATACCCGACTCGTAAGAGCCCTTTCGTCGACCCCTTTTCTCCTTCGGCGATGGCGGACGAGAAGGCGAGCCGGCGACCGAGCTTTCTTCCGGCTACAAGCTCGTCTCATGGTTGAGCTGGGATCAATGGAACTCCGTCCGCAACTCCATCTTCTCCTCCAATCCTGAACACATACCCGCCTCCCTCCGTCAAGTACGAGCTTGATCCTTACTCCTCAATCCAAAACCCTAACTTCTCTGATGCTCCGTGATTTCTGTTTGTTTTGATTGAGGCTTGGAGGAGCAGAGGATGTCTTCGGGCCGCCGTGGATGTCACCGCCACTATTGTTGAGATTCAACAGAAAGATCCCTTTTTTAGGTAAAAAAAGAAAAAAATCTTTCTACTTTTTGTGGTAGAACGAAAACTTTAATGGTTTTCTGGCTCCATGTTTTCTCTTATTTTTGTTAGGGAAGGGTCTATGGATGAAGCTCTGAGTTCGGAGGAGTCGCTGGCCATGCTGTATTGCATGGCGATCATGAGAAGTCCTTTTGAGTGAAGTGAACATCCTGGAGCTGTTTCACGTTTGATTGAATGATATTCTATTGTAGATATCAGACATTCTAGCATGCAACAGTGAGTTACTCTCTTACAGCATGTGGGTGTGAAGGGTTTTGGACAAGACAGAAAGCAGTTGTGTGCTAGGAGAGGACTTATATGCTAGAAACAAAGATTGAAGATAATGGCTTTAAGTGTAAAGTCTACTTGCTTATGTGTTTTTTCCAATGATTTTCGGACTATTATTTTCATTATACTTTTGTTATAAGGTTGTTATCTCCAGGCACTTGATTGGTTGAAATCTAATTATTGGGAGCCCCGAAGGAAAACAATTCCTGATGTTCAACAGGAAGGCAGATCCAGGTTGCAAGAGATGATCTATTATTTAAAGATCAAGAACAGTCAAAAATTGAGTTCGCATTGAAAGAAAAAGCGTGAGTATTGTTTCATGCTGCACCTTGATTGTTTCTCTGTTTTACTGGAAAGTCCTGGACCCCATGTCCAATTGCCATGTTGCCCTGCTCTTTCAGCTCAACTGCCATAGTTCCTTTCCTGGACTGTTTTGGTCGTGGACCAGAAATCAACCATGACGCTTGAGAGCGACCAGTATGTTGAAAAGAAGGAAGAATCCAAAACTGAAGGTGATATTGAGTCTTTGGAGACTGGAAATGCAATTAAAAGGCTAAAACTGGCTTTAGAGGAAGAAAGGTCGGAGTACATGGACCTGATGAACCCCATGGAGGGTAGGTTGTTGATGGATGGTGTTTGGAAAAAGGTTAGTGAAGAGGAGTTACTTGCTATACAGTCCAGGATCCGAATTTTTGTCCATTGATGGTTTTAGTTGAGAGTGCCTGAGATAATTAAATTGTCTACACTTTGATGTAGATTATGAAAGTACATGGAGAAAATGTCATTCCTCAATGTCTTTTTGTGGTATACATCTACCTTTAAAGTTCAGTCTCTGCATATAATTACCTTAATTCGAATTTGAGCTGAGCTACAGTTAATGATTATACAATCCAGTCGTCTTTTCCAAATATCATCGGGGCAAGATACTTGTTTTCCTTTTGAAGGAGACTTGCAGGGTTTATGAATGTCTTTTTCATGTTGGCGTCGTTTATTTTCTGAAGTTTCTGAAATTTTCTTTCTTTTTTTTATAAAGTTTGTATGAAGATGAGTGGATTAGTTTTATTATTGTTATATGAAGCGTTCTTTTGCACATTCTCCATGAAATTCCATAATTTTCTTTTGACGTCATGGACTTTCATCATTTGCAGATGCGCTCTCAAACCTTTACAGCTGCATTTATTTTCCATTTCATCCACATTTTTCCCCTAATAAAGTGCTATGAATTTCTTTGGGTGTTAATCTTGTGATTTGATTATCCTTAAATGGTTTTCTGTAAAAATCACAAAATAACATATGGTGCCAAAATCCCTTTCAGCACGTTTCCAATCCCGTCTCTCTCGTTTAAGAAAGCGTGTTCCCGAGGGATATCAGAAACACGCAGCGGGCTTTTATCTGCTCAAAGAGCCTGCCGCCGTCGCTAATGAATTATTTTTATAAATTAATATTTTTTATTAAAATTAACGATTTAATTATTTAAATTTTAAAAAATTATTTATTTTCTTTATAATAATTTAATTTAATAATAATAAAAAATAAAAAGAATATTAATTTTATAAAAAATAATCGCGATTCTAAATCAAACGGGGCTTTGGTGTTCTAGCTACAACATCAAAGCTTCGTTTTCCATGCGCAACGACACACGTGCCAATATATTTATTATTCGGTGTTTCTCTCAATATCTCGCTTTTCCTCGATAGCCGATCCCGCGTATGAACCTGCTATTAATTGTCGGTGACGTTTGAATTCCGACACCGTGTAAAGCAAAAGTCACCCAGAAAGAGACCCAAAATTTGACTACCGATTAATTTAGGGGATAATTACGGATAACCCCCGTAATTAGTATTAATTACGCATAACCCCGTAATTAGTCTTAATTACGTATAATCCCGTACTTTCCGTAATTACCCGCGCCCCTCCAAATCCGAAAATATTTACCCACACCTATTATTATTTAATCAAAATTTTGTCAAAAAATTCCAATTTTACCCTCAATTATTTTACACATACACCCCTAAAAACTTATTTTTTTATATTTAACGTCCCCGAAATTCGGTTTTTTGCAAATAAAATCCCGAAATAAATTAAAGGTACAAAACAGTCCTCGAAATTCGAATTTTTGCAAATAAACCCCCGGAAATTATACCAATTTACAGAAAAGTCCCCGAAATTTGGATTTTTGCAAATAACACCCCGGGCCCCGGCGGGAGAGGCGGAGGAGGCGGCGGCAGGAGCGGAGGCGGAGGCCGGGCGGGCGGGTGAGCGGAGGCGGAGGCGGCGGAGCCGGAAGCGGGGGGGGGCGGAGGCGGGGATTCCGGGGGGGCGGGAGCGGAGGCCGAGGCCTAGGCCCGTCGCCCTCGGGTGCGGGGGGCCGGACGGCCGAGGCCGGCGCGCCGCGTGCCGCGGACGGACGGCCTTGGCCTTGGCCCGTTCGCGCCCCCGTTCCGCGCGCCGGCCTCGGCCTCCGTCCCCGGCACGCGGTGGCCGGAACGGCCTAAGGCCAGGCCTCCGCTCCCGCGCCGGCTCGCCGGCGCCCCGGTCCGCCTCCGCCCCCGGCGTGCGGTCGCGGATTTTGTATAAAATAACACCCCAAAATTATTCAAATTTACAGAAAAGTCCCCGAAATTCGGAGTTTTTACAAATAACACCCAAAATTATTCCGAATTACAAAAAAGTCCAGAATTTTCATATAAAACCCTCTTCTTCCTGTCACTAAACAGCCTCTGACACTAGCCCCGCCTCTCCCCCTTTGCCTCTGACACTAGCCCGGCGGGACAAGAAGAAGAGGATTTTATAAGAAAATTATGGACTTTTTTTTAATTCGGAATAATTTCGGGTGTTATTTGCAAAACTCCGAATTTCGGGGACCTTTCTGTAAATTTGAATAATTTTGGAGTATTATTTGCAAAAATCCGCGCCCGTGCGCCGGGGACGGAGGCGGAGGCCGGGGCGCCGGCGAGCCGGCAGCGGGAACGGAGGCAGAGGTCGGTTGGCCCGCACGCGGGCGCGAAAGGCCAAGGCCACGGCCGTCCGTCCCCGGCACTCGGGAGCGCCGGCCTCGGCCTCCGTCCCCGGCACGCGGGGGCGGAACGGCCTCAGCCTCCGCCTCCGCTCCCGCCCGCCCCGGCCTCCGCCTCCGCTCCCGCCCGCTCCGGCTCCCGCCCGCCTCCGCCTCCGCACCCGCCCGCTCGGCCTCCGCCTCCGCTCCTGCCGCCGGCCTCCTCCTCCGCTCCCGCCCGCGCCGGGGTATTATTTGCAAAAATCCAAATTTCGGGGACTTTTCTGTAAATCGAAATAATTTCGGGTGGTTTATTTGCAAAATTTGAATTTCGAGAACTTTTTTGTTAATCTGAGTTATTTCGGAATTTTATTTGCAAAAAACGGAATTTCGGGGTGTTAAATATAAAAAATAAGTTTTTAGGGGTGTATGCGTAAAATAACCGAGGGTAAAATCGGAATTTTTTGGCAAAATTTTGATTAAATAACAATCGGGGTGTGATAATAAAGTTTCAAGGGGGGGGGGGTGGCGGTTGGACGAAAATAGGGGGTTACGTAATTAGCGAATTAAGGGGGGGTGACCGTAATGCCCCTTATTTGTTTTAGGGGGAAAAAAAAGGAAATAAATGACGTTGTAATAAAAAAAAAACACTGATTTATCGTAAAGTTTTCTAAAAATTATCTTAATTAAACTATTTTAACAAAATAAAAAGCTTTTTATAATTTAATTTTACCAATTAAAATTAATATAAAAAGTCTAAATTATTATCATTTAATTTTAATTTAAATAAATATTAAATTAGTGAAATTAATTTATCTTATTCTAATTTTTATCAGAAATTATTTTTCAATTTTATGACTCTACGAATGTAAAATCTAAATTTGTCTATTTTGTAAGGATTCTCTTTGTATCTTTTATTTTTTATCGATGAGACAAGGTTTTTTAATGAGAAATTTCAGTTTGCTAAAAAAAAATTTGTTTTTTCAAGCCGATTATATGATAATTATGAACTAATTTTCTGAAGTAAAATTAACTGAAAATAATTTAATCTTTTATATTAATTTAATTGATAAAATTAAATAAAATAAAATATTTTTTAAATACTATAATCGAGATAATTTTTTTTATTAATTTAGCGTATAAGACGAGTGATTTTTTTTGCTAACAGGGATATATGGTAAATAGTTTTCTACAAAATCACGATAAAATAAGTAATTTCTTTAAAAAATTAAAAAAGTTGAATTGTGGACAAATATGAATAAATTGGATTATTCAAGAAGTGATTTATTCCAAAATAAGTAAAAAATGGGATAAAACCATGAATAAATTAATTTTTTGGCTCATTTCAGATACGCTATTGCTAGCGGGAATCAATTTATTTAGATTTATTCATGAATTAAAAATGCAAATATTATATATATATATATATATATATATGAAAATATTTGGCAAATTTTAATATGTTTACATTTCGTCTTATATTGGAGCATATATGACTAAAGGTTGAAAATGTCTTTTGGTATATTTTTGTGCACATTTTGATTTTATCCAATTTGAAACTCAAAAAAACATTTTTTAGATTTAAAATTTACTGAAAAGTATAAAAAAATAAAAATGACCTTGAAAATATATGGCTTTGTAATATAGAATTAAGTGTATGTACAAAAACTAAATTTTCATATCCCACCTATTTTGGATAGTTACAAAATTTTAAAAACAAAATTTATGGGGGTTACTTTTCTATCTTTGTGCTGGCATAGAAAAAAGTTTTTATTTTCGATGGCTGCATTTGTGATTACAAACTTAAGAGGGGTATATTTATAAAATCATATTTTTGGAGGGAAATATGCAAAAATCCAAAATTGGTTCGAAGTCACTTTTTCTTGTCCATTTTACGTGTGCTAGATAGCCACCAGCTCACACTCCTCGACAACTCTGTGTTCTGTTCTCTGATAGATGTCTTTAATGGGCTAACCTGCAATATTCTGTTTTATTTTTTGTACAATTAATTGTTATTGTCCCAGCTTCAAATTTTCAATCTTACTTTCACTTGGGAACAAGATGGAGTGGAAAATCTTATGGAATCTGAAGCTGGCTCCTTGTCCCCTCCCTCTCAAACGGTGATTGCTTCACTCCCTCCCCACCTCTTCTTTTCCTTTAAATCAATACATTAAATCTTAATTCTTGATAAAAAGATCCTAGAAATCAAGGGTTTAGGTTTTGGCCGGAACAAAACCGAAACTCTAATTTTAGTTTCAATTTAAGATTTACTATTCATATTCACCAACATCAGAGCTTGAGTGCGAGCGGGAGCTCGCCCGGCTCACGCCCGAGGGGGGGAGCTTGGACCAGCTTCGTGTTCGAGTCCGAGGGCCTTGCGCGCTCACCAGCTTGTCGTCGCTTCCTCGTCTATCTCGCACCCTCACCAACTTGACCCTTACTCCCGTAAGCTGAGGTCGGCATTGCACCGGGGGCAACGCTATCGCCAATCTGGTTCTGACGCCTTTACCGGTTTCTGTCAGATACTGTTCACGTACGTAATATTATTCACGTAACTGTTCATTATTTTTTTAAATTTTTAAACATATTATACTTTTTAATTTAAAGTTAAAAAATAATTGAAATAAAGTTACATTTTAGTCAAAATATAATTAATAAAAAAAATATTTTGGTTGAAACTGAAATGAAAATAATTTGATTGAAACACGTTGATTTTTTTTTTGCATGTGCATGCGTGCATGACCGTTCCACCGAAAGTAAAGCAAAAAAAAATTTGTGTCGGTCTTACCTTCATGTGAATTGCTATCACGAAATTGTGCAGAGCTAGTTGTTCTCATATGTGTATAAATGTTCATCTGGATCGTTCAGGTACTAAATTCATAATTCCACATCCAAATGTTTTAAACTCAACTGATGATGATGATGATTAGTTGTATTATATTATAATTAATAAATTATGTATGTGTCAATTATGTTTTAATAATAAGTTAAATTTGCTTATGTTATTTTTTAATTTTTTAATCATATTCATATTATTTCTCATATATTTTTTTATATAGTAATATATAAAAACAGTGGTTAACTATCAAAATTAATTTTAATTAATTAAAATAATATTTAATATTATGGTAAAATTAATTATAAATTCTTTCATAATTTTTAAATTTTTATAAAAAAATTTTTAAAATTTTATCGTATTTTTAATTTAAAATCGAAGTATAGTTAAAATATAGTTAAACTGTGGTCAACACACAATTAATAATTAAAAAAAATCTTTCGACTGAAACTGAAACCAAAATGACCGAAAGGGCAGAAACGTATCAATTTCACTGGGTGTCGAAATCGAAACTGAAACCGAAACTGAAACAGTAGCTGAATCAACTGGTGCAGTAAAAATTGGATCTTTCTTGCTGGATTTGCTTGATTCTGGGATATCCATTCGCAATCATTAAGATAATGAATTAATTGATTTTGAATTAGTTGTTTCTGCCTGTTTTTGTTTATTGGTTGGCGTAGTTTTGGTCTGCGTCGTCTGGGAAATTTGATATGGTTTGGTGGGCAGGTAATGGATGAGGAAGGGTTAGTACATGGTGAGAAGAAGAGAAGGGTAATGGAGATATAGGAGTTCTCTCCGTTTGTTCTGACTGTTCTCGATTGAGAAAACAGTAGACGAGTCCACTGGTGCTGTCAAAATTTGATTTTTTTTTGCTGGATTTGGTTGGTTCTGGGATAGCCTTCTGCATTTCTACTAATTTTCTCCGTTGTCTTGTGCAATGCCATTTCTCGGGCTTACAGTTCAAATTGGGATTCTTTTTGGTTTGAACTGAGCTGTGTCTGCACATTTTTGTGCATTGGTTGGTCTATACCATGGGTTTTGATCTGCGTTGTCTCTCAGAAATTTGAGATGGTAGGGTGGACACATAATAGATGAGAAGGGTTTATCGGATGACAAAGAAGAAGAGAAGAAAATGGAGATGGGAGTCAAAAGAGTTAAATCTGTTTGTTCTGACAGTTCTAGCTTCATTTTATTGGGAAATGGTGAATTGAAGAGTTTAAGGCAATTAAGACTATAGTAAGTAATGAATCAGGAAAAGTGCCTAATCTGACTCGGGTTCAAATTTATAATTTCATAAGAACGATTGTGGGGGTGTTTTTCTTTAATATCACAAGATCAGGACTTCCTGTATCCAATATGGTGACTTGAACAATCTTAACTATCCTATTGCAGCTGATATCAAACCTTCTTTTTAGTTTTTGATGGTTGGGGTGAAGTGAGTTTTTTTTTTTACTCTTGCCTGTGACTCTTACTATTCCTCCAACCCTCAGGAATAGCATTTGGGGCAAAGTAACACTGTTTGATAGTTTTGTAATATCTCTTGGAATTGCATTTAATGTTGTTATGCCACAAGCACATCTTTTCATATTATTAATGTTACCTTTAAAATTACTTTATTTTTTATTGTAAATTTATAAATTGTGATTGATATATATTTTTGTAATTTTTTAATAAATTCTAAAAATTATTTTAATGTAAATTAATTAAAAATAATTTTAAAAATTAATTTCTGAAATTTAGATTTGAGTTGAGCTTTTTGAGCTCACGAGCTCTGTGAGTCGAGCTTGAGCTAAAGCCACAAATTTTGAGGCTGAGCCGAGATTGAGTTGGGATCCACTAGGCTCATTTACACTCCTAATTGAGATTATTATCTATAAATACAAAGTAGCGATCAACATTTCATAATTTATGGAATTGCAACTTGAACAATATGTTATATATATCAACAAGACCACACGAATCTATGTGCGGCATAAAATTCAAAACATTTTGCTTTCATAGTGTCAGAGCATCTTCATTAGTCATCAAATCCTTGCTTTCGTTGACGCCTTCATCTCGCTACTTTTTTTTTTTCTCGTCATCTTCAATTTTCCGAAGTATCATAGTGCTCACAACCATCACTAAGGTGTCATCAATCTTAGTCTCCGACAACACCAACATGCTATCAATTGGTGTTTGGTTAGATGGTCCAAAATATATAATTTGGGGAACTTGTTTAATTTCTTATCTTTGAGAAAATGATCCTCTTAGTGTTATTGATGGTTCAACTCTTTGTTCTCCATCCATTGTCATCAAAAGAAACAATGCTAATGAGGTCACATCCATGAGCGTCCCCAACCCGATGTATTGAAAATGGATCTGCCATGATCAACTAGTCCTATATTGGATCTTAAGTGACGTTTTCGATACAACAGTTATGCAAGTTGTAAATTTGAGCATCACTCATGATGTACGGCGGTCTCTAGCTTGCTATTTTGCATATCAAAATAATACTCATGCAGTCACTCTTCGGCTCCAACTTTAGGCACTCCAAATAAGAAATAAATCTAGTGCCAAATTTCTTCAACATGCGAAAGCTCTTCTTGATAACTTGATTGCCATTAGCAAGTCTATTTCATTAGGTAAATACCATTTTATGCGTTTTCAAGCTGACTATGAGAATTTTAAAGATGCGCTTTGCTCAATTCTCTCAATCATAAAGATTTGTATGTCATGTTTCTCACTTAGAAAGTATGTTTAGAGCTTAATCTCTCAAAACTCGGTATTCTTGATGCTATCCCATCACTCATATTGCAACCTCTTAAAAGATTTTTTCTCTCTCTCAATTGTCACAATGCAACTCTTATTTTAATTAAAAATTTCACAATAAAAATAAGTCTTAGAATCAACGTCAATCTTCACACAACAATAACTCCTAACAAGGACAGCCTCTTCCATGCCAAATTTGCAACAAAAATGGTCACACCATCATGCAATGTTACTAATATTTCAATCATGTCTTTCAACATTGAGATGACCTCTCTACAAGCTTATGTTGCACCAGTTCCTCCTAATCCTACAAATCCTAGTGATCACAATTTGTATCTTGATTTTGGTGCTACCTACCACATAACAACTAACATCTCGAATCTCTTCATTTACTCAAATTATGAAGATTCTAATCAAGTGATTATTGGTGATGGCTCAAGTCTATCCATCACTCATAATGGCTTTCTTTCTTTACATCTTCATACTATTCTACTTATTCCCTTTATTGCTAAAAATTTTTATTTGTTTCTAAATTCATAATCGAAAATAATTATTTCTTTAAATTTCATACCTCCCACTTTATTGTGAAGGATTTAGTATTTAAAAAAACTTTGTTCAAGTGCGTTCTTAGAGATGAGCTTTACTAATTACCTGCCACCAATTCTTCGAGTCTAATAATGGCATTATTCTTTGCTTTCTCATCACCAATCTCTTTAGGCTTCAACAGTTTGGACATGCATTTATTCCTACTAATCAAAAAAGTTATCTAGCATTTTTAGTTTTTTTCAATATAATATTAACTCTATTTATTTTTTATGTCAATTCAGCAAAAATCATGGACTTTCTTTTTTTTTTCTACTTTTAAATCTCATTAACCCTTAAAGTTTGCGCATACTACGGCAAATTTTAGCTTTATTTATTATATTATTTTGTTAATGACTTCACTAAATTTTCATGGTTTTATTCTTTAGTACATCAATATCAAATTTATGGTGTCTTCAATAAATTTTATGCAAATGTTGAGGACATGTTTAATATCAAAAAATTCTCTTTCTTCAATCTTATGGTGCACGAAAAATTCTTTCATATCATTTTTAGGAAAAATTACGTACTCATGATATTAGACATTATTTATCTTATCCTCATATGCCACAACAAAATGGTATAGCTGAACAAAAGCATCACCACGTTACCAAAACCAATCTCTCTATTTTTAATCAAACCAAAGTTCCTTCAAGTTTTTGAGATATTGCATTTGAAACAATAATTTATATTATAAATCAACTTTCCACTCGAAGTCTTTAGAATGAATCCCTTTGGGTTGAAACCTACCTATAATTATTGGTGTGTATTTGATTGTTTTTGTTATCCTTGCCTTCGACCTTATATTACCAATAAACTCCAACTTTGTTTCACTCCATGTTTTTTTCAACTACCCATTTAACTGTCATGATTACCATTGTTAATTTTCCTCCTTAGGGAGCATATACATCTCACGTAATGTGGTATTTGATGAGAGCTGCTATTACTACTCGGAAGTCAACCAAGCCAATGTTCCTTGACCTTCCTTCTTTCCTAATTTGTCCTTACCTCAACCACTTTTCAAGTTTTACCACCAACTTGTGGACACCTCTATCATATCTCCAAGAGAGTCACCTTCACATGAAACTAACATTTTGTGTGAGCCTTCCTGCTAACATGTTGAACAATAAGATAATCCACCATCTACGATGATGTGCAATAAGGTGATACACCCTTTTTTGTGGACATTGCATTCACATATGTGGACAGCACTCCCATGCAGTAGGCTTTTACAGTCCCATGCACCATGGACATCACCTATATAATAACCTCTTTTCAGTTGTTTGTGTTATGTCCTATTTCCAACAATACTAATGTCGCCCACTCCACTAACCAAGTTGCTACTCTAAGTGCAACTTCATCAACTCATCATATGATCCTACAGGTTCAAGATGGCACTATCATATCGAAGAAGTTTTTTCTCCAAGCATTCTATTACTTTTAGTGCTTTTGTTGATAGCAATAAATCTATTTGTTATTCGAAGCTCAAAACGATTGTGAATGAAGAAAAACCATGGTTGATGAGTATAATGTACTCCTTTCAAATGGTACAATGGAACTTGTTCTTCCTCCTCCTCAACAATGTATTATTGCATGCAAGTACATGCCAAATACCAAGTTAACAATTTTGTTAATAACTATAAAGTCTATCTTATAGCCAAAGATTACAACTAATAAGAAGGTATTAACTTTGATGAGACATTAAGTCCAGTAATTAAATAATGTTGACACTTATTACATATCACAAATGGCCAATTTGACATATTGACGACAACAATGTTTTCTTACATGTTTTCTTATATGAAGCAAGGAACCACTAAGTTTTGTTGATCCAACTCATTTTTCTCAAGTGTGTTATCTTCCACGTTCCCTCATTGGTCTCAAATAAGCATTATGTGTTTGGTTTCATAAACTCAATTCATTGCTTCTTGACTTGAGCTTCGCATTCTTAATAGTTAACATCTCACTCTTTATTTGAAAATGCTTCTTTGAGGTTATTTTTATTTTGTGTACTTTGATGACATCATCACAGGTAGTTCTCAATCCTTAACAAGCTTCTCAATGTGTTTGACCCTAAATTTTCTATGAGAGATTTGGGATCATTACATTACTTATTCAGCATTAAAACAAAATCCACCCTCTTTAATCTGGTTCTCACTCAATCCAAGTACATCTTGGACTTACTACGATGCACTCACATGGATGAAGGCAAACCAGTTCTTACTCTTATAGTTGTTGACTCTTAGCTTTCATTTCATAATGGGGATCCTCTTGATAATACTACAAGTATAAAAGTGTAGTGGGTGCACTTTAATATTTAACTCTCTTACAAGATTTAATATTGTCTTTGTTATTATGTGTGTCAATTCATATATCAACCTCACAGTGAGCACTGGAGGCTGTCAAATATATTCTTTGCTATCTAAAGCACAACATCCATCGTGAGCTTTGCATTAGTTGGTCCTCCATCAATACCTTGCATACTTATTCAGATGTCAATTGGGTTGGCAATCTTCATGGTCTATTAGCAGCTTCAGCATCTTTCTTGGTCCCAGTCTTATATCTTGGAGTTTCAAGAAGTAACAAATTATTGCTTGTTCTACCACTAAATTTGAATACAAGGGTCTTGCCAATGTAGTTGTTGAACTCATTTAAATTTCAACATCTACTCAGAGAGCTAGGTGTCTCTCTGTCTCTTCTCCTCCAAAACTTTGGTGTGGTAATATTAGTGACATTTATCTTATAGCTAATCCAATATTTATACACATACCAAGCACATCGAGATTGATTATTATTTCATCCAATAATAACAAAATCTTCTCCTCACATTCAAGTTATTTCATTTGTTGAGGAACCAGTGGATATTTTCACAAAGGAATTGACCAACTCTCATTTTTCAATCTACAATTCAAGTTGATGGTACATAGTCGTCCTCCATAACTTGCAATAGATGTTAGTCATATAAGGTTGTATTGTGTGTACATAGTTAAGATATGCTAATAATATTAAAATATTATATATATTAATCACATATAATTATCTCGTAATTAAATAATAATGATATTGTTATCTATATATAAAAAGTGGTGATGGAATTATAACTTGTATAATATATTATATATATCAATAAGAACGCATGGATCTATGTGGGACAGAAAATTAAAATTTTATTGCTTCAATCTACAACTCAACATCATTTTTCGGCCACAACCTACTGCTTCTGTCGTGCTAGGGTGGCAACCGCCAAGTTTTTGGAAGACGAATCCAAATCACGTTGATAATACATTGCCATTAGTTGTATCTAGTGGTGCCAATTTGGCTTGCAACTAACAAACTGTTCTAACTTGACTCAGCTCATTAGAAACTCAATTTATTTTGTAAATGAGCGTAATGAGAACCAGCTCGATTCTAGCTCGAAAACTCATTTTTTAATATATAAAAATATAATTTTAAATAATATTATATGATATATAATATATTGTTGGCTTAATTGTATCTCAAATCCGGATTTTCCTGAGAGTCTTAATTATATTAGAAAGTTATTTAGTAGGCCTAATGCTTATCTAGATTTATCTTCTACTAGAAGACTTAAATTAGTAGAAGTCTTTTTTGAGTTAGTCTTCTACTTTGACTCAAACACAGTTAGGCCACATCTATAAATACACCATTGATGTAAGGGTTTCAATATATAGAGTGAGAGAGAGAGACATAGATCAATACTCTCAATACGTCTTGTGACGGTTATGCTACTTAGTCTTTTGTGAGAGTTGGTGATATTGGAGTTTCGTCTCCATCATTGTAATCTTCTCTTTTCTCTTATCATCAATGCAATATTCTCTGGATCGTCTTCGCCACATATATCTCTTGTCTGCTATCTTTTTCTCTTTTCTGTTCTTCCTCTATATCGTGAATTGTGGTGGACATCGATATTTTTCGCAACAAGTGGTATCAGAGATTGGTTCAACATGTTTACTACGAAGTTTGATATAGAGAAATTTAATGAAAAATAAGGATTTCCTATTTGGCAAGCAAGAGTTCATGCAATTCTTACTCAACAAGGGTTGAGAAACACATTGGAGGATGTCAAGCCTGAAGATGTCACTGAAAGTGTCTGAAAAAATCAGAAGGCTAATGCACATAGCACAATCATCCTCAGTCTCACCGATGAGGTACTCTATCTGTTTCTTAGTAAAATATCACCTTCAGAGTTATGAAAAAAGCTAGAGAAACAGTATATGAGTAAGTCTATCTCAAATCGAGTTTATTTAAAGCAGAAGCTCTTCAATTTTCGAATGACAGAAGGTACGAATATAGTTGATCATCTTAATACTTTCAATAAACTTGTCTCTCAATTATTAAGCATTGATGTTAAAATTGAAGATGAAAATAAGATAATTATTTTATTATCGTCCTTACTTCTTTCTCTTGAGAATCTTAAAACTACTCTCATGTGTGGGAAGGATTTGAAATTTGACGATATTTCTGCTGTCCTTCTATCTAATGAATATTTGAAAAATATTGGAGGGGATGTGTCACACTCAGAAGTATTAATTATTAGAGGTCGTACCAAAGAAAGATCAAGGACAGGTCGTTCTAGATCCAAATCCAAAGAAATAAACTGCAGGTATTATAAGAAGATGAGATATGCAATTAAAGATTGTTGGAAACTCAAAGCTAAGAAAGAAAGAGAATCTCAATCTAAAGAGCAAGCCAAAGAACAAGTATCAGTTGTTGAAGGGCGTTCTAATGATGGTTTTGGTGATGGTCTCTCTATTAGTTCTAATTTTGATCGTTACCATGATATTTGGATTCTTGATTCTGGTTGTTCTTACCACATATGTCCTAATAAGGATTGGTTTGAAGACTACAAGTCTTATGATGGTGGTTTGGTTTTGATGGGTAATAATAATTCATGCAAAACTGTTGAAATTGGAACAATCAAAGTTAAGATGTTTGATAATATTATTAGAACTCTTACTGATGTTAGACATGTTCCTGATTTGAAAAAGAATTTGATCTCTTTGGGTGTTTTGGATTCTACTGGTTATAAGTATTCTGCTGAAAATGGAGTTCTTAATGTTGCTAAAGGCTCATTGATAGTGATGCAGGGCCTAAAGCATGAAAATTTATATGAGTTAGTAGGAAAAATCATTGCAGGTGGAGCAGTAATTTCTCAGGCTTCTTCTTCTGATATGACCCACTTATGGCATATTCGTCTCGGTCATATGAGTGAGCAAGGTTTAAGTGAGCTCAACAAAAGAAAATTACTGAAAGGCCTTAACTCATGCAAATTGAATTTCTGCGAGCATTGTCTTTATGGTAAATAGTCCAAGATAAAATTTAACACCGGTACTCATTGCACTAAAGGCTTAATTGATTATATTCATTTTGATGTGTGGTGCTCTCCTATTCCATCAAAATCTGGTGCTCATTATTTTGTCAGTTTTATTGATGATTTTTCCAGAAAAGTATGGATTTATTTTTTGCATTACAAAGCCGAAGTGTTTTCTATTTTCAAATGGTAAAAAACTTCAGTTGAAAAAAAGAATGACAGAAAAATCAAATACTTCAGAAGTGATAATGGCGGAGAGTATAAATCAACAGAGTTTCTCAAATTCTGTAAAGATGAAGACATCAAACGCCACTTTACCATCCCAGGAAAACCTCAACAAAATGGTGTGACTGAAAGGATGAACAGAATCTTATTGAAGAAAGCATGTAGTATGCTCAGTATAACTAATCTTGATAAAGATTTTTGGGTAGAAGCAGTCAATACAGCATGCTTCATTGTGAATCGCTCTCCTCAAACAGGCATTAATTGCAAGACTCCTGAAGAGGTATGGACTGGTCAACCTGCAAATTATTCTTCTTTAAAAATTTTTGGTTGCCCTGCTTATGTACATGTTATCAAGGATAAGTTAGATGCACGTTCCAAAAAGTGTATTTTCCTGAGTTATGCCAAAGACGTCAAAGGCTATCGTTTGTGGGATTCTACTATTTCAAATATAATTATTGAGAGAGACATAATATTTGATGAAAGTGTTATGCTAAAATCTCTCAAGAAAGATCCCAATGATATAATGCAAGTGGAAGTGGAGCATGTAGTTCTTTCAGAAGAAGATATTTAGGGTATGTCCAACTCTCAAGAAAATTCTAAGAATCAAGTTTCTGAAAAGACTCCACTTCGAAGATCTCAAAGAAAAATAAAGCCACCTGAAAGGTATGATTTTGAAGATATAGTAGCTTTTGCTTTAGTTACTGACAATGGTAATCCTTTTTCCTATAAAGAAGTAGTGTAGGATAAGAATTCTTCTCAATCGCAAGCTGCTAAGAATGAAGAGATGGATTCTGTTCAAAAGAACCATACTTGGAATCTGGTGAAATTACCAGAAGGTAATGACAAAGACATCTATTGAAGATTCAAATTAAGAGAATAAGATGATTCGAGCCAAGGTGGAGATTGTTGGCTTAATTGTGTCTCGAATCCGGATTTTCCGGAGAGTCTTAATTATATTAGAAAGTTATTTAGTGGGCCTAATGCTTATCTAGATTTATCTTCTACTAGAAGACTTAAATTAGTAGAAGTTTTATTTGAGTCAGTCTTTTACTTTAACTCAAACACAGTTAGGCCACATCTATAAATACACCATTGATGTAAGGGTTTCAATATATAGAGTGAGAGAGAGAGACATAGATCAATACCCTCAATACGTCTTGTGACGGTTAGGCTACTTAGTCTTTTGTGAGAATTGGTGATATTGGAGTTTCGTCTCCATCGTTGTAATCTTCTCTTTTCTCTTCTCATCAATACAATATTCTCTCGATTGTCTTCGCCACATATATCTCTTCTCTGCTATCTTTTCCTCTTTTCTATTCTTTCTCTATATCGTGAATTGTGGTGGATATCGATATTTTCCGTAACAATATATTACACATATTATATTAATTGTGATGTTATGGTTGGTATTTTTACAAATATAAATTATTTTTAGAATTTATTCATATGGAGTAGTCAGAAATTATTTTTTCAAATGTAAGTAAAAAATAAATAATATATTTTATCACTGCATTATAATATTTTTTAAGATAATAATTTTTTAATGTAAAATTATTTTAGTTTTAAAATAAACTAAAATTATTATTATTATTTATAAAGCATGCAATTCAAGTAAAGAAAACTTTAAGAATTCATAAGAACTAAAATTTAGAAATAAACACGAGATTATAAATTTTTGAAGGGTTAACTATCATTTCTTTTGAGCATAAAGAAATATATTTTGTTGAATACAATGTTTTTGATTTTCTTTTAAAAAAATGACATATATTTTGGATGAAATAATTCTATTGGTTTGCATCTATGAAAAAACATTAAAAAAACAAACAATATGTATTTAAAATTTTAAGTCATATTTAAATTCTAAAAATTGAGAAAATTTTTTTGTTAGATTTGGGTACGTATTTTGTATGTCGAGAATTCTTTTAGATTCGAGTTTCATTTTTTATAAAAAAAAATTACGGTGAAAAAGCATAACCTATTTTAATGCGTTTTGATGTGGATGCACGACTCCAATGTTTTTCTTGTTGTTTCTGATTGACATACGCAATGAATGCACAGAGAATCCGATGACCGGTGGGCATCCAACATTCAGGTTGGTTGCTCATAATGGAACCAAAACCAGGTGTGCATTTTTGTTTTTGATCTTCAAAATGTATCTCGAGTTAGCAAAAAAAGTTTGGTTGATGCCACTCTTTATTGGCATAGCTTCTATTTTTGATATGAAGGCATCACCAAAGAAAAAAAGATAATTGATGTGGCTTCATGAGATTAATTCCTGCATTATATGGGAAAAATAAATGATGAACAAATGGAGTTGTTTAATCCAAGTCTTAGACTGTGGATTTTCCTTCCAGGAGAAACAACAATCAATATTAATCACAGTTTCCTCTTCCACATACAAAGTGGACTTTAAGAACTCTAATTCGATAGTATAAATTTCGAGAAAATGACCAGAAAAATTCTAAAATTTTTTAAAATTTAGGATCGATTCTTCATATTTTTAAAATTAATTATTAGTTTCTGAAAATTTTTAAAATTCAAAATCAACCGCCGAAGGTATGATTTCTTGAAATACAAGTGTGATTTTATTATTTTATATCACATATGAACACTTTACAATATAATAAAGTTGCAAAATATTTATGTATAAATTAAATATTTATTGAGAAAAAAAATCACATTTTTATGTCAAATTAGCCAACGGATTCTAGTGAGTAGAATCATGGTTAGCCTACACAGCAAAACCCTATCAGCTTCATCATTGTGCTTGCAATTAATTCATTAAAAATCATTCCTTCAAAGCTTGCTCCCACATACATGATAGCACCAAGACCACATGAGCTGTGCGGCCGCTGGTAAAGGCAAAGCCTTCATCATAAATGAACACATTTCCATAGTCGTAGTCAAGTCAGCTTTGCCTGGACAAGGCGCTAGCGTGGCGCATTCTGAAATGGTCAGCTAAAAACAAATATAATCCAAGAAAAGACTTGCTAAAAGTTTCATTGACATGTTATCAGTCCAGAAAATGTCGGCAGAAAATGCTATTTATTGAACAAGAAGAGGTTCGGGATTAACATAATGATTTTGAGATTAGCACAAGTCATTTATTTGAGTTGGCTTCAAGACCCCTGCGTGGCACACATTCTCTGTATTTCCATTTTTTAGGAGTTTGGTTTGAATGCTGCGTAAAATGACAGAAAGTTTTTTTAAAAAAAAGTGAAAAATATGTTGCGAAATTATTAGAAATTTATCAAATTGGGCAATCAAACATTTGAAAACAAACTGCGCATTTTTGAAAGCAATACTTACAGTTGCTGAGATTTCACCGCATCCAAGCAATTCTTAGCAGAGTGTGAAGGAATAGAAATTCAAGAGAGAAAATTACGAAGAAATTAGCTAATTTGACAAGGTCTGGCTACAAACACATGCAACTGGGATTAGAACAAACCACTCTAGACCATGTTTTATTCCAGTAAACAGAAATATGGAACAAATAGTAAACCAATGCCAAATAATGAAAGTCCACAAACACGTCTCTATCTATATTCATCTATTCATCAACTCCGAAGAATTAACTAAGGAATATGCTGCCCACAGCCAGAGCCACCAGTGCAAAGGACACGACGGAGGCAGTCAAAGCAGGGGAGGAAGAGGGTCCAGGACGAGGAGATGTCTCTGGAGACGCTGATTCCCCGGGTGCATTTGTTGGGGGAGAAGAAGAAGACGCAGGCGAGATCGGAGGAGTGGCGGGGGCCGTGGTTGCTGGCGGTGGAGATGAAAATGGCGAAGGAGGAGAGATTGGAGAGGGAGAAGGAGATGATGATGGAGATGTAGCAGGGGAGACAGAAGGTGATAGCAACGGAGACGGAGATGAAACAGGGGAAGAAGTAGACGGCGACAGAGATGGAGAAGAAACAGGAGAAAAGGCAGCAGGAGATGGAGATGAAACAGGAGAAAAGGCAGAGGGAGATGGAGATGAAGCAGGAGAGGAAGAAGGAGAAGGCGATGACGGAGATGAGCTTGGAGGTGTTACAATCGGCGGAGATGGAGACGGCTTCCGGTCGCGCTCAGCGAGAACGACGACGACGAGCCTCTGGCCTTGGCTGCACTTCCCCGGAGCACCACTGATGAAGAAGAAAGGCCCAGACCGACCAAAAACGAAAACAGAGTCCCCGCCGTCGAGCTTCTGAATCGGGCTGCTCACATTGCAGGACTCGTAGTTAGCCTTGCTCACCACCAGCACCGAGTCCTCGCCCTTCTTGTACTTGAACACTGGAAAATCCAAATCTACCATTTGAAAATTTACACGACAAATTCGCAATTAAAGAATCCACAGTCATGGACACGCACCGAGCTTGTCGCCGACTTGGAACCTGTTCCGGCCGGCCCAGCTGCTGTAGCTCTCGCCTGGGTTGGAGACCCACCCTTCCCTCCCGCCAACATAGAAGTCGTAAGCCATGGAAATCGGCAGCAAGAAGCAGATCAGAGAGCCAAGCAAAAGAACGAGAAAGGCCAGAGTTTTGCTGCACCCCATGTCAGTCTCCCTCTATCTTCAAGAAACTTCAAGGAGAGGAAGAAGAAGAAAGGGAAAGCGAGGAAGAAAGAAGAAGAGAAGCAGGGGAGATTTGAATAATGACGAATGGAATAAATAGGAGAAATGCTGCGTTACTTATGTGGAGCAAGTTGCGGGACACGTGGCGGGAGGTGGGGAGGTCTCAACGGCAAGAAATGCCGGTTTGGCAAGTGTGTTAATCGGTTATTAATTTGGTGACGTGACTAGGGTTGCTAATGCACCGGATTAGCCCGCTAATGATGAAATGTTACGGTTTGGTTCGTGAGTTCGGGTTGACAATTTTGACCCGGTTTTTGAAGGATTAATTTGGATTAATGAAAACTTGACTGGATCAAATAAACATAACAAAACTAACAGACCATCTTGGATTTAAATTGAATTTGGATTTGATTTTAGTCTAAAAATGTGGAGTGTTGCCTCGGGCATTTCCGTCAAAATTTGGATTCTTGTCCAATTAAAATCTGTGGTGACTGGATATGTTGAAGTTGGTCTGAGGTTTTTATTATTCACGCTCACCAAAAAATTAAATGTAAATAAAAATAAATCATTTTTTGAGAATGATGAGAATACAATTGAATATAAAGCAATAGAATATTTATCTGAGCTGAATTAACTATAGACGTCAATAAAAAATTCGTGTTTTTCATCAACCATGAGCCAAATTCATATTATAGAATTTCAGTTAAAATAAATTTGAAGAAAGATAAGAAGAAAGGTAAAAATGGCGATGATTATAACATTCCTATTGTCAAGCTACAACAACTAGCAGATGCGCTGTCTGCTTGAACAATATAAAGTGACTTATGGATCGAATTCTCAGATCAGAGCTCGGTATTGATGCTGCTTGACGTTCAGATGTATATAGGCCCTATGCACCCATGCTAAGACTAGCCCAGAAACAATAAGCATTCCATTCTCTCATGTTCTACATTGGTGAATGGATGATCTTCCGTCAAGTTTCCAGTCTTTGGCTCATCTTCATGGCTTGGCAAGATTGGTTTTGATTCATCCAAGGGAACATCAGAAGTGTTCTCATAAATAGTCTCTTCTTCGTCGTATAGACGCGTCTTGTTAATTTTATCATCTACATAGTTTATAGCAACATCAGCAACTTCAACAATGGATTCAGAGGCATCCTCCTCTTGCTCCAGGTTCAACTCCTCTTGCCCTCTGAAATCCTCATAGCGAAAATTGCTTCTTCCATAATGATCCTCTCCGTGTTCGACTACCCTTCTTCCGATAGTCGACGGTCGTCTTTGATGGAAGCTTCCGAAGCCTTAAATTCCTCTTGTGACCTTCCGAGCTCTGTCTCTCTCTTATCTGAGCAGCGACCCTTTCTCCAACAGCCCAACAATCTCTCGGTCTTATTCTTTGCAGTAAATCCCTAATTAAACTTGTGTAATATCATACCATCATACAACATAAATCAAGCTGTGGAATGGTGATGGCATGATAAAAAATCAATCCTTTTTAGGAAAATTCAAACCTACCCTCTTTCATCGACGTACTGGAAGGCGCGCAACTCCTCAATCATACAGCTTGGAACTCGTCGGCGATGCTCTCTGGCCCGTGAGTCAGGATGTGCTCCAACATGATCAGAACCTGTATGGCTCCCTCCACCTGCTCTTATCAAACTTGGATAACTTACCAAATACATCAAATACAACCAAAAAACCATGGAAAGAAAGTACAAGTATGGAATCGATTTCGACGGTCCATAGTGATGAAAATACTGGGAAGCGATCTTGAACCATAAATTAAAATTATTTAATTTAAAGTATGATATAAGGTATTATGAAAATATTAATTTTCAATAAATATAAATTCTTATTAGAAATTATCATGAACTTTTTAAAATAAGAAATCTATCTAACAAAAGAAAAATACAAAACATGACTTGAATAAAGGTATATTATCACTTTACAATATATTTTATTATGGAAAAACATAAAAAAATAAAAGAAGTAAAAATAAAAGAGTGAAAAAGAAGTTTTGATGTGTGTTGCTGTTTCACTGTTGTGCGTTGGACCATACGACATTTGATTTTGATGGGTCTTGATTTGATCCTAAACAAATGTTGATAGTATAATCTGGCGAAACATAAAAGAAAATAAAAAAAGTTTGAAGTATTTTTAATAATTTTAAGTATTGACGATAACTTCATTTAGTTTGAAGTATTTTAATTAGTCAATAAAATATTGGTGATAACTTCATTTGATTTGAAATGTTTCTGTTAGCCGATGAGTCATTCGTGATAACTTCATCTGTTTTGAAGTATTTTCGTTAACCAATAAGACATATGTAATAACTTCATTTGATTTTGAAATATTTTCATATGTTGAGTTTTAGATGTCTTGAACTCTAATTAGAGTTTGAGTTAAAGTAGGAATCCAAAGTTGGATTTAGATTTATATTATTAGGAGTTGTAATTGAGTAAAACTCAGGCCCAATAAGAGTCTATAAATATACTATAATATATAGGGCTTATGTGTGGCGTAATATAGATATTGAACTTGAGAGAAATAGAGAGAGAAGAATAGAGAGAATAGAGAGAAAAGAAAGAGAGAGAGCGTTGGCTCTCATGTGTGGGTCTTTCTAGTGCTTCTCGGTGGTCTCTCGTGGTGGTTCCTCGTGGTACTCTCTTGGAGATTCTCTCTGAAGGTGGAGGTGTTGCCGAGGCTTGGAGAAAGAGTTTAGTTGAGTAAAAAAGAGTGAAGTCTTGACGGCGAAGTCGTGGTGGATGAGGTCCTTACTGATGACCTTGACGGTGACGCTCTCTCTGGTGTGAAGGTCGCGGCCGTGGTGGACCTTGGTGAAGGTGCCGTGGTCAAGGACGCGGCCTAGCTCGTAGCGTTCGTGGAGGACGCTGAAAGAGGGAGGAGAAGGGATGTCCTCCAGTGTTTGCAGTCACGGTGTTTGTGATTTTGACTAAGCAGAGTTGTGTGAGCAGAGACGAAGGTTGGAGCTCAGGAGACGGACGATGGCGACGGCTTGGCCGGTAGAGGGGCTCGAAGTGGTGATGAGCGCGGTAGGTTATGCAGGCGCACGTAGACGAATGGCGGAAGCATTAGTGGGGCTTCTCCTCTGGGGAGGCGAAGGTTCCGGTGACACGAACCAAGGGCTACAGCGCAAGCGCAAGCTGGTTGAAAGTGGCCGGGGAACCACAAACTCACCACCTCACAGCCATGGGAGCCTGAGGACTGTCGGATTGTGCGGGTCTGGCACAGACGCAAAGGAGCTCGGCGCCTGTGAAGCCTGTAGAGGAGGAGAGCGGCTCAGGGCAGCGAACGCCAGTTGTTAGAGTACAAACCGAGTGAGACAGTGCTCTGGTGATATGAGGCTGTGCTCAGGAGGTCTGGCAAGTGGAGAAGGCGGTGGCTATTGTGTGAAGTCGTGCGGGATCAAGACCAAGAATGAGGTCGAAGAGCGAATTTGAGATTGGCTCGAGCTCGCGTCTTGCGATTAGTTGAATAAGCTATAGCCTAGGGGCAGGGGCTGGATGAGAGATGACGCTGAAGATTTGTGATGGTGACATGCTCGAGTTCAAGGCAAGGTAGAGATTGTTGAGTTTTAGGTATCTCTAACTCTAATTGGAGTTTGAGTTAAAGTAGAAATCCAAAGTTGGATTTAGATTTATATTATTAGGAGTTGTAATTGAGTAAAATTCAGGCCCAATAAGAGTCTATAAATATACTATAATATATAGGGCTTATGTGTGGCGTAATATAGATATTGAACCAGAGAGAAATAGAGAGAGAAGAATAGAGAGAATAGAGAGAAGAGAAAGAGAGAGAGTGTTGGCTCTCGTGTGTGGGTCTTTCTAGTGCTTCTCGGTGGTCTCTCGTGGTGGTTTCTCGTGGTACTCTCTTGGAGATTCTCTCTGAAGGTGGAGGCGTTGCCGAGGCTTGGAGAAAGAGTTTAGTTGAGTAAGAAAGAGTGAAGTCCTTCTTGTAAACTTTTGTAAAAGCTTTTATCTATTGATAGTGGATCTCCCGTTGTCTTATCTTGTTATTTTCTTTTATCTTGTATTACTTCTCATTTCTTGTGTTGTTTGACGCAAAGGCGATCCGTGAAACTTCCGCTGCGAATCCCAACAATTGGTATCAAGCCAAGGTGGAGATTGTTGAGTTTTAGATGTCTTGAACTCTAATTAGAGTTTGAGTTAAAGTAGAAATCCAAAGTTGGATTTAGATTTATATTATTAGGAGTTGTAATTGAGTAAAACTCAGGCCCAATAAGAGTGTATAAATATACTATAATATATAGGGCTTATGTGTGGTGTAGCGCCTTTGCGTCAAACAACATCCATAGTCACTGAGGCATAAGTAATAACTTCATACTTTTAAAGTGATCCTATAGTCAATGAAACATAGGTGATAATTTTACGAATTTGAAGTATTTTCATAACTAATATAATATAGGTAATAATTTTATTAATTTGAAGTATTTCCTAACCAATAAGACGTAAGTGATAAAAGTATTTTCATAGTCAATGAGACGTAGGTAATAACTTTATTAGTTTGAAGTATTTTTATAGTCAATGAGGTGCAAGTAATAACTTCTTTAATTTTAAAGTATTTACATGGCCAATGAGGCGTAGGTGATAACTTATTTGGTTTTTAAGTTGTTTTTATTAGCTAATAAGGCATTGGTTATAACTTTATTTGATTTTAATATATTTTCATAGCAAATAAGGTGTAAAAGATAACTTTATAAGTTTGAAGTGTTTCCATTGTTAGTTTATATAGTAACCTAAAAGGGGGAGCAGTGAATTAGGTGTAATAGAATAAATAACGATTTTCAATGAAAAATAAGACCAATTCAAATTATCAAAGCAAATCCACCCAAATCTCAATCAAATCACGAGTGCTATAATGTAAATAAGAAAAAGGGAAGAATAACACCATAATTTAACATAATTTAGAGACCAACCGCTCCTATTCACAGCCCTTGCCTCGCTCTTAAGAAGTTCAACACTCCACTAGAGTGTCGCTTCGTCGGTGAAACTAAACCCGTATAACTCCTTTTGCTCTAACCGATGAGATGCAACTCCAATCCGGAGTAGAGCTTCTTAACCACTCCAAACAATCTTAAAGTGAATTCAAGAAAAAATAGAAATAAATGATATAAATTAAGCTCACTATAAAATCTCTCAAGATTAGACATAAGGACTAGAAGATTTGATATGGAAGTAAAGGTTTAGAGCACTATTGGCTAGAAAGCTTAGATGAGCTATGATTTTTTTCAAGATAAATTGGAAGATGGAAAAACTATTTAGAGAAGCACAATCATGTCTATTTATATCTTTGGAATCGAATCTAACCGTCAAGAGTACGATCTCATGGTTTGGTTTACTCTAACTGTCAGAAAACTAGATGTTAGTCACACAAATTTCACAAATTGAACATCAAATTTATGAATCGAACATTCGATTCTGTCAGATAATTTGCTAGCCGGATGTCCAATTCATGAATCGGATATCTAGTATTGTAACATACTACAATATTATTGTAGTAATTACTATATCAATACTGTAGCAATTACTACATAACCCTATGCGACAAATACTTTAAACAAAATAATTTCACACAACTAAAATAAATAAAAATTTAAACCTACTTGATGTCAATCTTGATCTCTTAAGCATTCTTCAAGTCATCTATATTTCTTCAAGTTTCATTCATTGATCCACCGTCGTGTCTCATCTTCAAGTTTATTTTTAAGTTCATCCACACTTGTCTTATCTTCAAGTTTGTCTTTAAGTTTATCCACATTTGAGGCTTCTGAACAGTCTTAATTTTCATTTTGAGTTAGACTATGCTTCAATCTATATTACTTAAAAAATCATCAAATATATGATTTGGTTATCATCAAAGCTATAAAGGGTAATATCCATAACTAATAAGATATAAGCAATAATTTTATTGATTTAAAGTATTTCCAGAGCCAATGAGGTCTAAGTTATAACTTCATGAATTTGAAGTATTTACATAACCAATAAGGCATAAGTGATACCTTAATTTGGTAGTGTTACCATAGCTGATGAGGCATTTTATTTAGTTTAAAGTGTTTTTATAGCAAATAAAATATAGGTGATAACTTCATTGAATTTGAAGTATTTTTATAGTTAATGAGAGCGCAAGTGATAGCTTATTTGGTTTTAAAGTATTTTCATAGATAATAAAACATAGGCGATAATTTTTTTGAAGTATTTTCATAGTTAATAAAATGTAAGTGATAAATTCTTTAATTTTTAAAATATTTCTATGACCAATGAGGTATAGATAATAACTTTTTTAGTTTTGAAGTATTTTTATACCTGATAAGACATAAATAATAACTTCATGAGTTTAAAAGTTGCATTATTTACTGTCTTTGGAGTTGGGTATAGTGGAGTGCTGCCAAGTGCTCTTGTAACACATCCAGTAGGACTCAGTTTGACCTAGTTTAGTTTTATTTGAACTAATTCTGTCTCAGATCAGGATGGTAACGTCACCTATTTTTCATGATTTTGGAGTATTTCCAAAAGTTTAATATACCTAGTAGGACTCAGTTTGATCTTGCTCAATTTTATTCAGACCAATTTGTTTCAGGTTTGAGTTTGGTTTGGATTAAATTCAATATTCAAAACTCAATTTTAACTCAAGTTTGATTTGAGTTAATTTGGATTAAGTTTGATTTAATTCAGTTGAATATTTAAGACTCGACTTTGATTTAATTCTAATTTGATTCAATTTGATGTTCAAAATTTAACTAAATTGTGATTCACTAACTCCTTTTTGAAAGATAATGATATATTCTGATTTTCTCTTTCCTGAACCTTTGGTGATTGAGTTTGCATTGATACTTTATAGCGTAAAATCAAATGCCACTATCGTGAACTGACTATTGTAGCCATAAAGGGACATCAAATTAACTAGGAAAATCATATGAAATATCCATTTCGAAAATTATTGCTGGTGTTGACAATGAATGCTCATTTTGCAATAATGAATTCAACTAACTAAGTTTAGTACTGATTTTCAGAAGAATATTTGTCAAATATTGATCATTAACTCTAATTGGGGCAATACTAATTTCATCTCGAGTTTGATTTAATTCAGTTTAATATTTAAAACTCGATTTTGACTCAAGTTTGATTTTATTTTATTCGAGTAGAGTTTGATCTTGTGTTGGACCTTTATTGAGTTCAAATTTGTATCTTAATGGACTTTAGTTCAAATTCAAATCAATTTAGTTTAGCTTGGTTTCAATTCAAGCTCGACCTAATTTTGGTTTGACTTTTGGATTTGATTTAACCCACTTAACTTTCAACTTAAACTTGATTTAACTCAATTAGGGTTTGATTTTATCTTAATTTGACCCAAATTGGATTTAATTTGTATTTAACTTAATTTTAAATTGACCCGATTCAAACCTAATTAGGATTGAGTCTGAGCTTATTTAGTTTAGATTAACTCAATTTGGATTTTGGATTCAGTTTAATTTGAGTTTTAACTCATCCATTTGATTAATTTAGGTTCATTTGGTGGTCTATTTGAATTAATTTAGTTGTACTCATTTATTCTATTTGAGTCCAATATTATTGAGTCACTTCATGTCACTTAATTTGATTTGAGAACCTTTATATTATCATGATAACTTTGAGCGAGTCTACAGGTTAGTCTTAGATGAATAAGCCTAAGGGTTGTCTTAGATGAGTGAACTCGAAAACTGGCTTGATTTGGTAGTCCCAAAAGCTGACCTATAAATGCGAGTCCAAGGGTTGGCTTGATTTGGATTGGCCCGAAAGCTAATCTAATTTGGTGAGCTCAAAGACTAACTTATGTATGCAAACCTGAGGCTAGTTTGATTTGGTGGTCCCCAAGGCTAACTTAATTTGGTAAATTTGAAGATTAGCCTATGAATGTAAACCCAAGGCCTAACTTGATTTGGCGAGTTCAAAAATTGGCCTGATTTGATGAGTCCTAAAACTGGTCTATGGATACGAGTCTGAGTACTAAATTGATTTAGTGTACCCAAAGGCTAACCTATGAGTGCGAGTCTAAGGATTGGATTGATTTGGCAGGCCTGAAGGTTGGTCTACGAATGTGAACCTAAGGCTAATTTGATTTAGTAGATTCGAAGACTGGCTTAGATTGGCCTTCGGATATAAGTTCGAGAGCTGACTTGATTTAGCTGACTTGAATGCTGGTCTATTGATGTGAATCTGAGGGCTAATTTGATTTGACAGGCCTAAAAGCTAACTTATAGATGCAAGAATAAATGCTAACTTAATTTGACAGACTTAAAGGCTAGCCTATGATTGCGAAACCAAGGATTGGCTTAATTTGATGGGGCTAAAAACTGACATGATTTAATAGATCTAAAGGCTAGCTTATAAATACAAGCCGAGGCCTGACTTTTTAACGGGTTTGAAGATTAGCTTATAGATGTAAGTTTGAAGGCTAACTTGATTTGATAATCTCGAAGACTGGTTTATGATTGCAAATCCAAGGAGTAGTTTAATTCGATAGATCCAAAGGTTAGACTAATTTGATGAGTCCAAAAATTAACTTAAAAATATAAGTTCGAGAATTGATTTTATTCAGTCTAACTCAAAAGTTAGTTTATAAATGTGCACACAATGATGATAAAATTCTATTACTATGCAAAATTGTAAGTCGCCATGGTGTCAGAAAAAATTTTATCAATGTAAACCACTATAGGGGTGGCAAAAAAATGAAGATAAAAGAACTCTCCTTACAAGTCCCTTTTTATAAAAATGTAACAACCATCCTTTCTCCACGTGCAGTACTTTCACCTCTTTTGTGTTTTACCGCAGCAATCCTCCCTCTCCACCACGTGATCAGAGCTCTTTTTGCCTTTTTTTTTTTTTGGCTTTCTTTCCTCTCCTTGCAAATTCGATCCCACAACTTCTTCTTTTTTTTTCTTTTTTTTTTTTTCTGATTTTCTATTTCCTTTCCTCCTCATCTTCTTCTTCGCCCATCTTGTGTTTCTCTTCCTTGTTTTTCTGTTCACTGGCACCAATAATCGCCACGCCCACCTTCAAATTCAGGCCGAATCTTGTCGGATGGGTGGATCGAGCAGGGATCTCGCAGCGGTGGAGGGCGGCTGAGGGCTCCGGGTGGACGGTGGAGCAAAATGGCTATGCTGCTGGCTGGCTGATGACCAAGCGAAGCTCAGAGGTGGTTGGCGAGGGTGAGATCTGACAAGGCTCGGGAAGCTTTGGTTGGCAGAGCACGGGAAGAGGCGTGGGTGGTGGAGCAACAGCAGGGAGCTAGGGGAGCGGCGGTGACTCAACCAGCGATGTAGGGTTTAGGTGGTCGGCAGAGCGACGTGTGGTCGGGACTGGCCGGAGAGCTTGGTAGGCCAACTGTGAAGAAAGTACAGCCCGGGCTGGAGGTGGAGCTTGGCTCCAATGAGATGGGAGGCCAAGCTTGAGGTTGCGGCACCAACGCGGGGCCAGGTGTGTGCTGGCGCAGAGGAGGTTGGAGGTGCGGGTGATGGTGCTGGGAGGTCCAACGCTGGTTGTTGAGTCCATCCGGCCAGCAAGATCTCGGCCAAGAGGAGACAGGGGAGGTGAAAATATTAAATTTAAAATTTAAAATAAATTTTTTTATAAAATTTATTTTAAAAAAAAAAAATTTGGACTTATTTTATAAATAAAAATATTTAAAGTTTCAAATTTTAAAACTTTCAATATTTTTTTAAATATTTTATTTTTTTTTAAAAAATAAAATTTAGAGTTATTTATTAATAAAAATATTCAAAAGTCTATTTATAAATATACAAATATTAAATTTATAATTTTAAATTTTAAGTTTGAAAATCTTCAATATCTTTGTTGTAAAATTTTTATTTTTAAAATGATGAAATTTGAATTTATTTATAAATAAAATATTCAAGGGGTCTATTTGTAAATATATAAATATTAAACTTGTAATTTAAATTTTAAGTTTTAAAATTTTCAATGTCTTTTTTATAAAATTTTATTTTAAAAACGATAAAATTTTTAAAATTTGAATTTATTTATAAATAAAAATATTCAAGATATTTTATAAATGTATAAATATTAAATTTATAATTTATAATTTTAATTTTTATAAATGTACAAATATTGTGAAATTTTATTAAAAAATAATAAAATTTAAATTTATTTATAAATAAAAATATTTGAGAGGCCCTATTTATAAATAAAAATTTAGATTTTATGTTTGTTAATATTATTGTGTCATGCAATGCATATTTTTATTCACGAAATTTATGTAATAGAAAATTTGGAATCGGCGTGGCACTCGTCGGTGAGGTAGGTACGCTGCGGTAGTCGCTGAGCGGTAATGGGAAGGGAGTCCCTCTCCTGTAATTTCATCAGAATAAAGGGGCATTTCAGAAACCAGGACGTCAATAAATTGGGGAGC
Source organism: Trichopus zeylanicus subsp. travancoricus (assembly GCA_005019695.1). Lineage (NCBI taxonomy): Eukaryota > Viridiplantae > Streptophyta > Magnoliopsida > Dioscoreales > Dioscoreaceae > Trichopus > Trichopus zeylanicus. Next base: position 775,483 of record RXID01022209.1, read on the forward strand.
AAGAAAACTGAGCAGACGCCAGCGCATTTTACGAAACAAATCAAACGGTAACATCCGCACTCAGCCACGTGGCAATATCTTGTCGGCGCCCGCCATTTTCTCTCGCCGGAGGAAATCATTTTGTTTCTCGAAAAACTCCTCCCAACGCCAATAAATCCCCAATGGCGTCCCGAGATCCACCGCCATTACCCGGAGATCGCCGCCTTTCTCAGTGAGTTCTCTCCGTCCTCTTATTCTTCTTTTTCTGCTTACTCGGTGGTGTTGATGATGTCGATTTAGAGCCATTTAGATGCTAGGTCAAATCGGATTTTTGGTGCTTTTGAGCTCCAAATCTCTCAGATCTTATCAGAAATGTGCGGCATTGCTTTGGATGGATTGGATTGTTGTTGATTTGGGAAGCTTTATTGTTGGTTTTTGGAAGTTTTCCTGGTGATCTGAGTCGTTCGGATTGGTTGTTGCTTGATGAGTTCTCGACTTGGTTTTCGTGTTAGCTCAACATTTGAGCTTTGTTTGTTCATCGATTTGGTCTGAAAATATGGCGAAGGGTTAAAAATGTTTGAAATGAAATGCCGAGGAACCATAAAATTTGGAGACTTAGTTTGTTGAGTTCTTTGGTTATTGTTTGGAAACTTAGTTCCAAATTAGCTTGTGATTCAATATCTACATATTCGTCTGTGATTTCTTAGATTGACCGATAAGTTAGATCAGTATAATGTCTGTGAAGCATAAAGTTGCAATCTTGCAGCAGTTCTTCTTACAATTAAGTTTAAATTATGCTGCTTTTGGTTGAACATTGTCGTTCCTATGTTAAAATATCTGGTTATTTATATTTACTTGTGCAACGTTTTATTTCTGCAGTTTTGTTTTGATGAAATGAGAGTTAAATGGCGACTTACAAGCCCAAGAACATCCTCGTCACTGGATCGGCCGGCTTCATTGCTGGCCATGTCGTCAACCGCCTCATCCGAAACTACAGTGAGTATCAGATTGTCGTTCTTGACAAGCTTGACTACTGCTTCAACTTGAAGAACCTCAATCCTTCCCGCTTCTCCCCGAACTTTAAGTTTGTCAAGGGCGACATTGCTAGTGCCGACCTTGTTCACCACCTTCTTATCCCCGAGTCAATCGACACCATCATGCACTTTGCAGCTCAGACCCATGTTGACAATTCCTTTGGTTACTCCTTTGAGTTCACCAAGAACAACATTTATGGAACCCATGTTCTGCTAGAGGCTTGCAAGGTCACTGGCCAGATCAGAAGGTTTATTCATGTCAGTACCGATGAGGTGTACGGAGAGACTGATGAGGATGCCGTGGTTGGTAACCATGAGGCGTCCCAGCTGCTTCTGATGACAAACCCATACTCTGCCACTAAAGCAGGGGCTGAGATGCTTGTTGTGGCCTATGGTAGGTCGTATGGCCTCCCTGTCATAACAACTCGTGGGAACAATGTATATGGTCCGAATCAGTTTCCTGAGAAGGTCATTCCAAAGTTTATCCTTCTGGCCATGATAGGGCAGCCACTGCCAATCCATGGGGATGGGTCTAACGTCAGAAGCTACTTGTACTGTGAGGATGTTGCAGAGGCTTTTGAGGTTGTTCTTCACAGAGGGGAAGTTGGTCATGTTTATAACGTCGGGACCAAGAAGGAGAGGAGGGTGATTAATGTTGCAAAGGATATCTGCAAGCTTTTCTCGCTGAATGCTGATAATGTCGTCAAGTTTGTGGATAATAGGCCATTTAATGACCAAAGGTACTTTTTGGATGATCAAAAGCTAAAGAATTTGGGGTGGTCCGAGTGGACCACATGGGAGGAAGGGTTGAGAAAGACGTTGGAGTGGTATACAAGCAACCCTGATTGGTGGGGTGATGTCTCTGGGGCACTCTTGCGGCATCCAAGGATACTCATGATGGCTGGAGTAGAGAGGCAGTTTGATAGTTCTGAAGAAATTAAGAATATAGTTAATAATTCAACCAACAGTCCTGGTCAGAGCAAGATAGTTGTTCCTGCTTTGAGGGGAACAGGTGCATCTCCTCAGAAGCCTTCTTTCAAGTTTTTGATTTATGGGAGGACGGGATGGATTGGAGGTCTTTTGGGACAGATATGTGAGAAGCAAGGTATTCCTTATGAGTATGGAAAAGGGCGCTTGGAGGATTGTTCTCAGCTCATTTTGGATATTCAGAATGTGAAGCCTACTCATGTTTTCAATGCTGCTGGAGTGACTGGCACACCTAGTGTCGATTGGTGCGAATCCCACAAGCCAGAAACAATCCGCACCAATGTTGTTGGCACTTTGGCCCTGGCAGATGTATGCACGGAGCATGGTCTGTTAATGTTCAGCTATGGCACGGGATGTAGATTCAACCATGATGCAAAACACCCAGAAGGTTCTGGCATTGGATTCAATGAGGAAGACACCAAATTTTGATGGATCATTCTACTCTAAGACAAAAGTAATGGTAAGTTCTACTTTCCTTTTTTCTGTCTTCTCCATCAAATTGTTTTCATTTGCATCACAATATCATGTGTATATCCTGAAAGCTAATTAGTTTTCCTTGATGCTCGATGCAGGCTGAAGAACTCTTGAAAGAATATGACAATGTCTGCATCCTTAGACTCCAAATGCCAGTCTCCTCTGATCTTAGAAATCCCCTCAACTTCATCACAAAAATCTCCTGTCACAACAAGGTCATGGATATCGCAAACAGTATGACAGTCTTAGATGACCTTCTGCCTATATCTGTGGAGATGGCCAAGAGGAACTGCAGGGGTATATGGAACTTCACCAACCCTGGTGTTGTGAGTCATAATGAGATCTTGGAGATGTATAAGAAGTACATAAATGCCAACTTTGAGTGGGTTAACTTTACACCGAAAGAACAGGCGAAAGTCATAGTTGTCCCTCGGAGAAACAATGAGATGGATGCCTCAAAGTTGAAAAATGAGTTCCCTGAGATGCTATCTATCAAGGATTCGCTGATCAAGCACGTTTTTGAGCCCAACAAGAAGGTCTTGGCTTAATAAGTCCACACATTGCTGTGAAATTCTGGACCAACCTATATGTTCTGCATTTTATGGTAGGGCATTCTTCTCCATTCGCCTGGTGATTATATTTCATCTAGAGCAATATGTTTGTTGTGGGTTCTATCATTATCAAATTGCTGTTTGTTAGAGAAATTATTCTAGGCTATTTCAAGATTCCCAATTAGATTTTCTATTCCATTTATTGTATGCTTGTTTGTTTAGCTTGCTATGCTGGAAGCTTCTTCCCAAAATTTCAGTTTGGAATTGCTTATTGGTAATTGCATTGTAATGTTTAATTTTGGTAATGCATGCTTCTTGCTCATAAATTCATGTCTTATCACAGTTTTTGATTTGCAGTGTTTGAGTATGAATTTTCAGTATTGGACCTGTGCATAATCTTAGAAAATAAAACAGTGTTGGATCTGTATAAGATTAAAACCAATTTGATAATACAGATGGGTATATTCTTAGCAATTGGAGATTCGGACTGATGTATTCAGGCAATCCATTTTATCCTCCAGAAAGCTGAACAACACTATCTTTTTCTTGTACACGTATGTCATATTTCCTTTTCAAGTATTATCCTGTCATATTAGTTATTGCCTTATTAAAAAGGAAAATGGCATCAGGGATGGCTAAAAATTCTATAATCCTTACTCTCTTGCTTATCTGGGATTCTAATGTTCGAGTCTAACGCCCCTTTGATGCGGCAAAAAGTGCACTTCTGATTGTGATTATTTTTCCTTTCTTTTTTTTGGAAAATTCATTCAGATGGTAATGATGGCTTATTTATCCTTCAATTGTGAGCAGTAAGATAGCCTTTGAAGACAACCTCAAAGCCATGAAGGTCCATTTATGGGGCTAGGGCCCTAAATCGTTAGGGGCACTCATGAAAGTCTAACAACATCATGCATGCTCAATCATCTAAATCAGCTTCTTCTCAATCACTCTCGTGGTTGACTATGATTTGCAACTTTCACTATCTGCATGTCACATGTACATAAGATACCATAGTTGTTGCTGTACATTCAAAACTCTTATTGACAAAGACCGAGAACTACCAGATAATGTCTTTAGATCTAATGTTGTTATTTATCAAAGACTGAGAACTACCAGATAATGTCTTTAGATCTAATGTGGTTATTTATCAGGTCTTAGTTGCTTATCTAGTGACTTTTGGCTTGTCTAGGTATGGCAATACCACAGGCTCTTTTGATCATCAACAACATTATCTAATGTGTGCTCCGATACATCTTTGGATGAGTAATTATTTGCTAGCATCTACTGAGTAAGTTGTGGATTGTTGGTTCAAGGAACTAATCCAAACAGAGAGATTGAAGATTCTCGTCCAGTATGGGCTCTGTCGTGGCTCATGATGGTTGGGAACATTGAATCAAATTATAGATGCTGGCTGCAATTTTCCACGCCATTCTGTTTGCTTCTAACTTTCTCACCTGATGCTATCTTGAATATTATCACCCTAAAGTTTTCTTAAACATTAGTTTTGTTTGTGGTTTTGCGAGGCATTTTTTCTTATAAATTCCTGTTTCTGTTCATACATCTATATGCTCAGTTTCACATACATATTGATGTTTTTCTTTGGTAAGGCGCATGCACATATATTGAAGCTTTTCTTAAATAGGATATTTTTTCACAGCAACTGTGTTTGAACTAATTGCTGCTTATCCTCATTGTTGAATTGGTCAATTCAGTTCTTCATTCTGTCACATTATTGACAATAAATTGCGAATTATTTTCCCAGATTTGAGTCCACAAACAGCCGACTTTCAACTTCTCAGGTACATGTCACCTACTTCCTGCATATCTGTTGCTTTAATATCTGTCATTCGAATTGCTTTTGCTTTCAACAGTTCATTTTAATAATTGTGTTAGCCTCATCTATCTATCTATCTCCCTCTCTTTCTCTCTCTATCGTAAAGAACTTTGTAAGGACAAAGAATAGCATTGGATCCCATGCAACACACAGAATCATGTGCTATCCTGCAAACCAAATCGTCATTAATTGCTATTAAAAATCTAAAACCTATTGTTATCTTCAAATGGTTGCTTATTCTTGCATTTGATCATGATGCATATGTATATTCTTTTTCATGGGCTATACCGCAACTGATGATGATTTGTTTGTCCCGGCCATTTGCCAAACAAAGAACAGAAAGCAGGCTTAGCCCATGTTTTGACAATGTGGTCTGGCTCCTGTAAAGCTGCCACCCGTTACATTCCGAATTCGATCCGTCGCTGTAGGCTCGTCCACGACGGTTTCTGCATATGGCTACAGGCCCGACCATCTCTTTATTTTAAATTTTATTTGATTTCTTTGTCTTCTTGATCAAATGAAACAAAAAAAAAACAGACATTTAGTCTCAATTTATCGTCTCTCTTTCCAGGGAGATCACGAATTTCAATTCCTACGCTTCCAAACTTTACAATTTCGGGTTCGATAGGGGTACTTTAGCAAAAATTCCAAAAAAAAAAAGAGATAATTAACTATAATTTCCTGTAATTAGTCTTAATTACTACAACTCTCGTAATTTCCAGAATTACCCACATTCTCTTATTTTTGAAAATATTTATCCACACCCTCCGATTGTTATTTAATCAAAATTTTCCCAAAAAATTTCAATTTTACCCTTAGTTATTTTTACAATTAAACCCCTAAAAATTTATTTTTTATATTTAACGCCCCGAAATTCGATTTTTTGCAAATAACACCACAAAATTACTCTGATTTACAGAAAAGTCTCTGAAATTCAGATTTTTTTAAATAATACTCTGAAATTATTCAGATTTACAGAAAAGTCTCTAAAATTCGGATTTTGCAAATAACATTCCGAAATTATTTTGAATTACAAAAAAGTCCCGAAATTTTCTTATAAAACCTTCTCCTTCCTTCACTGTAGCCTTAAACCAAAAGTTGTCGCCGCCGTCGCCGCTCTGCCGCTCCCTGCATAGCTGCTGCCGTCGCTGCCCCGCCGGCGAGGAGATCACCGTCCGGTCGCTGCCTTGCGCCCCCCACGCTGTCGCTGCTCTGCGCCACGCCCCCCATGCCATCGCCGTCACTACTTTGTCCTTCGTCCTCGGCCCCCTGCTCTGCCCTTGCGCCGTCGCTATCCCGCCGGCAATAACACCGCCGTCCCGTCACTGTCGTTGCTGCCACCCTCCTTCGTCCTCGGTAAGCCACCACCTCCTTCCAAAACCCCCTTTCCTTCGCGCCCGAGGCCGGCGAGGACGCCCAACGGAAGAAGGCCGAGTGGTGGACATCTACACGTGATGGCGCCCTGGCGTGGACGCCGGAGGCCGGGTGGTCTCGACCGTCCGCACCGCGCGCCCTCGAGCCGGCGTCTACGAGCCGCTCACCGCCGAATGGCCTTAGACCCCCTCCCCACCCGACGGCCTCGGACCCCCTCCCCGTCGACGGCCTCGGACCCCCTCCCCGCTCGACGGGCTCAAACCCGCTTCCCGCCCGACGGCCTCAGACCCCCTCCCCACTCGACGGACTCGGACCCCCTCCCCGCTCGATGGCCTCGGACCCACCCACCGCTCCCACCTCGGCCCCTAGATGGCCTTCGACACCCCCCCCCCCCCTCTCTCTCTCCTCTCTACACAATCCTTCTATCTATTTTTTATATATAATTTTTTATATTGTGTATTTACAGATGTCTGATTCGAAGAATCTGATACGATTAGTGCTCCGCTATGGAGGATATTGAAAGGAAATATGTATTTGGTAAACAAAAGTCTTTACTGATTGATACAAAAAAATACACATTTGCAGAATTATGGACTGAAGCCTGTAAATTGGTCGAAGCAAGGACAAATGAGTTACTTGTGATCAAGTATTTATATCCAAATAATAGTCCTCCAATTTATATGTTAATCAACAGTGAAATTCAGTTGGAAGCAATGTGGACAGTAATTCAATACTTGAAGCATAGCAATATCTATATATCAGTGGAGGACATAGGCGATCTTTTATCAGCGGTGTCTGCATCAAGACTGACTCTTTTGATAGGAGAATCTTCTGTGTATCACAGTGTGCAAAGAGATGAATATATTGATTCAGATTTAGATGATTGTCCTTCTGATTCTAGTTTTCACAGTTTGATGTATTCTTCTGATGATGATGAAGATGAGGAGGAGGAGAATGATAATGATGAGTTAGTTGCTGAGTAGGAATAAGAAAATATAAGACAAGGCAAAGAAGAAGGAGTAGAAGACAGAGCAGAAGATGATTTACTACCTTTACTTGAAGATAATTTGAATGACAATGTTTTGAAAATAGGAGACATATTTGAAAATGTATATGCATTCAGATTGGTTCTTAGACAGTACTATATTGTGCACAGATTTCAGCCTTTTTTTGTGAAGAATGATCGTAACAGAGTAACAGTCAGATGTGTTTCTGTGAATTACCGATGGAGGCTTCATGCTTCAGAGAGATCTGATGGTTCAGGTTTTCAGATAAGGAAAATGGAACCAATTCATACTTGTATTGCTGTCAATACTTCTGGAAATAAAATGACAAATGTTGAATGGGTAAGCAACCAAGTTTTGCATTGGATATGTGTTGACAAGTAAATCACAGTCAAGCAAATACAGAATATGATGAATGAGAAATACAGTCTCAGACTGACTTATATACAGGCATGGAGGGGAAAAGACTATGCTTACAGGATTATTCATGGCAATGAAGAAGACTATTTTAATTTGTTTCATTCGCTGAAGGTAGAGTTGGAGAGGAGGTACCCTGGTAATATTGTGCACATTACTCAGTATTCCAAAGATATTTTATGTCACTACATGCTTGTAGGAGAGCTTTTCTTATTGGATGCAGATCTATACTGAGAGTTGATGGATGCTTCTTGAAAGGAAAATATAAAGGCACATTGCTTTCAATTTGTGGAATTGATGGAGAGAATAACCTAGTTTCAGTTGCATTTGCAGTTGCAGAAGCAGAAACATACCAATCTTGGTTATGGTTTCTACATAACTTGCAACGGATTATTGGAAATTTGAATAGTTTAGCTATTATTTCATATAGGCAGAAGAGTCTTTCTGATGCTGTGAAAAATATTTTCTCATATGCTGAGCATAGAGCTTGTATAAGGCATGTGATTGCAAACTTCAAAAGATCCTACCCTAGGAAAAGATTAGAAATTTTGGTTTTTAATGCTTCAAATACATTTTTGCCTACTGAATTCGTGAAGTACATGGAGAGGATTAAACAGCTATCCATAACAGCTTGGCAGTACATGAAAGAAATAAATGATTTTGCATGGAGTAGAAGTCACTTTGATCATTCAATGAAATGTCATTATGTGACTAACAATATTTCTGAGTCATTTAACAGTTTTATTCAGGATGGCAGGGAGTTTCCCTTTCTTGAATTACTTGATTTCATCAGGCAAAAGATAATGGTAAAATTTGTCACAAGAAAAAATGAAGGATCCCACTGGTTTGGAAAGTAGTGCCAATAATAGAAGCTTTTATTAAGAAAGTTTCACAGTCACGGGGCGGATACCGTATTTGGAAGTCTTCTGATGATATTTCAGATGTCAGTGATCCTGCAGGCCGATGGATTGTGGATATAAGGCAGAGGATTTGTGACTGTAGATAGTGGCAGCTGACAGGAGTGCCTTGCGTTCACGGTATTATTACTCTCCTTGATGTTCGCCTTGATCCTATTGATTTTGTTGATGACTACTATACTCTGGAGACATACAAAAGAGTATATGATATTTCTGTCACTCCATTGCCAAGCAAACAACTTTGGGTGTATGTGTCAAATACTCTGCAAGTACTTCCTCCACGTTCAAGGAGACAACCTGGTAGGCCTAAGAAGAAAAAGATTAAGGATCCAATAGAAATATCAAGTAGAGCAATATATACTTGCAGTAGATGTGGTCAGGTGGGACATAACAAGAGAGCGTGTAAAGAGCCTACTGGACTACAACAACAAATTGAAGCTTCTGGATCTAGCAGCAATCAACAATCAGTGGGAAACCAATATGTTGGAGGACGTGGCAAGGGAAGAGAAAGAGGAAGGTCTACTGTGATGACTTCAAATTTTAGTATGCATTTACCATGTGAGTTTTTCTTTTAAAAAATTGATAATTTTTTTCTTATTTTATGTGATTTTGAAACAATACATTAATAAATGTTATTGTGTTTTTTTGTAGGAAGTTCGTCAGATCCCTAGGATCAATTCTGATTGGGCAAGCTATCTTCTCGAAAATAATGATGATGTCATGTTGCTTGGTTACCATAACTATGGGTGTATTCTGTTTGCAGGTACATATTTCTGCTAGATAGACTGATGAGAGTTAGATGGCAAGGTTTTGGATTAGTGACTCAGGAGGAACTGTCATATCTTTTATCATCCACCTCTCTTTTGTTGAATGAGAAATGAGGGGTGTTATTTGAGACACTTGTTTCATTAATGTTCTTCAAATTCTAGTTTATAAGGAATAATGGAAGGTTTTCTTTGTTGGACAACAACAGAACTTGTTATATTGCTTTGTGTCTTGAACTTTCTACATGTTATTGCTATCTAATTACTGATTAGGCTATATTATTCTAGCAAGCTGCAAGTTTTACATAAATAGAGTTTGTCCTTTTGGTAGAAGATCTGGATCTGGTGTGATTTCTCTCCGTACTCTTTCTTTAGTTGTTTCAAAACTTAAAATTTAAAATTACAAGTTTCATATTGTACATTTAAAAATAGATACCTTAATTATATTTTTAATAAATAAGTCAATATTTTAATTATATTTAATACTAAATTTCACAAAAAAAAGTAATGGTTTTAAAATTTAAAATTTCAAATTACAAGTTTACTATTTTTACATTTAAAAATAAACCACCTTTAATATTTTTCTTTATAAATAAGTCCAAATTTTATTTATTTTATAAGTAAATTTTACAAATAAATCATCGAATGTTTCAAAACATAAAATTTAAAATTACAAGTTTCATATTGTACATTTAAAAATAGATCTCTTGATTATATTTTTAATAAATAAGTCAATATTTTAATCATATTTAATATTAAATTTCACAAAAAAAAGACAGTGACGGTTTTAAAATTTAAAATTTCAAATTACAAGTTTACTTTTTTTACATTTAAAAATAGACCACCTTTAATATTTTTCTTTATAAATAAGTCCAAATTTTATTTATTTTATAAGTAAATTTTACAAATAATTCATCGAAAGATTTCAAAACTTAAAATTTAAAATTACAACTTTCATGTTGTACATTTACAAATAGACCCCTTTAATATTTTTATTTATAAATAAGTCTATATTTTTTATTATATTTTAAGTAAAATTTTGCAAAAAAGACATTAATGATTTTTAATTTTAAAAATACAAATTAATATTTATACACTAAAAAATAGACCCTTGAATATTTTTTTAAAAAAATAAGTCTAAATTTTACTTATTTTAAAACTAATTTTTACAAATATACCCCTCGCCGAACCATCGCCGGCCGGAGTCCGTGCCCGCACACCGAGGATAGAGGCCGAGGCCGGATGGCGCGCCGGCACGCGGGTGCAGACGGCCTCGGCACGTGGGACAGAGGTCGAGGCTGGCATGTCGGCATGCAGGCGCGGACGGCCGAGGCCGTCCGCGCCCTCTGCCGGTGCGTCGGTCTCAGCATCCGTCCCACGTGTCGAGACCGTCCGCGCTCTCGTGCTGGTGCACTGGCCTCGGCCTCCTTCCCCAGCACGTGGGTGCTGACAGCCTCGGCCTTGGCCATCCGCGCCCGAGTGTCAGCACGCCGGCCTCCGACGTCGCCGCCCACACTGCCACTCTCGCCGCCGTCGAATTTCGGATACTTTTCTGTAAATCGGAATAATTTCGAAGTGTTATTTGCAAAAATCTGAATTTCGGAGATTTTTTCTGTAAATCTGAGTAATTTCGGAATATTATTTGTAAAAAACCGAATTTCGGGAGTTAAATATAAAAAATAAGGTTTTAGGGGTTTAACTGTAAAAATAACTGAAAGTAAAATCGAAATTTTTTGAGAAAATTTTAATTAAATAACAATTAAAGAGGTGTGGATAAATATTTTCGAAAATGGGGGTGTGGGTAATTCTGGAAATTACAGAAATTATAGGTAATTAAAGCTAATTACAGGAGTTATAGGTAATTATAAAAAAAAAAAATTTGTAGTCACTATTGACTAGAAAATAAAAATCAATAGCAGTTAATAAAAAAAATATCAAAAGCGATGGGCGTCATTTTCCGGGTCACTTACAGCCTGCTTGTTATCGGAAAAACGTCGGTCCTGCGCAACCCTTTTCCTCAACGGATTGACATGCAACTCCGTTGTCTTCATCTCTGGCGCAAGGTAGCAAATCATGAACAAATCTCCTCATCAAATCACGCATTGACACGTACGATTCCGGCTCCAATGTTGCTTACGTGGCAAAATCTCAGGTAGTATTACAGGAGGAGCCCGAAGGGCCAAAGGACGGGGTGATGTCGTGGCATGGGTGTTGACAGGTCAGCTCTAGCGAAGTGGACTGGACGCGTCATCTGAAAAGATAGCTCAACGACTACAGCAAAAACTAGTGATTAGGAGCTATTCGTTGTTACGCGTCCATTTCACTAGCGCTCAAAATCTACTACTATTTGCACATGGACCCACAACATCTATATATTTCGCATTTTGCAATTAGTCGGGAAACTAGTGCAAGTGACTACTTAACAATGTCTGAGCGGCCGAGCATGGTTTGGTTTGAAATTAAAACTAGAATCAAAATCAATATTTTTTAAAATTATTTTTTTATAAAATTAATATCATTTATTTTACATTATTATTAAATTAAATTATTATAAAAAATTAAATAAATTTTTAAATTTTAAATTATTATAGAATTAATTTTGATAAAAAAAAATTAATTTATAAAAATAGTTCATTAATTTTGACTTTGATTTTAATTTTAATTTCGAACTAAACGGTGTACTAAATTTTTACTTTTTTTTACCCTAAATATATGAAAAGAAATACTTTTATAGCAACTATTTTGAATATAAAATATTTTAAGTAGTAATTATGTAATTCAAAATATAATGCATTAGTCATTTGCTTGATACTTGAGGGTTTATAAAGGTCAAAGATACGGATTTGGAGGGACAAATAAACAAGATTGGAGGGACTCATATGGAAAAACCTATGTTTCCGCGGGTGTATTTGAAGTTGTAGTGGGAGCAGCCAGGTCCATGACGTCAGGAAAGCGTGAAATTGTGGTATCCACTCTCTAGATGTGTCCCCGACGCAAAAAAAAGGAAAGCAAATTTTGTCGGAAAAATGTGAAAAACAAAAGAATTAGGGAAAAAAAAAGTCATATTTAATCACCATTACTATATTAAATATACAAACAAACTATTCCTTCTACTTAAAAAAATATTATTCCTAAATACAAGCTTCTCTCCAATTTTAATGATAATATTTCCATTTTCTTTCTATTAGAGTACAAGTACTCTATTTTTCTTGTGCATTTGTACACCAAACATTTAGAAATTTTAAAGATTTTTAAGTTCAATATGTCTTATAAACTATAGGATATCGAAAATTTTGAAAAATTTATTAATTTTCTAATTCATATAAATTGATATTTTCACGTGAAGGTTTCCTTGGTTTGAAATCAAAGTTAAGGCCAGAATTTTTTAAAAAAATATTATTATTAATTATATTACATTTTTATTAAATTAAATTATTATAAAAAATTAATTTAAATTTTAAATTTTAAATTATTATATGATTAATTTTTATAAAAAATATCAATTTATAAAATTGTTTATTTTGACTTTAATTTTAATTTTAATTCGTTATAAAATGATCCTGAAAAGGTCAGAATTAATTGATGAAAGAGACAATAATTTTTAGTTTTAATTTCAGTGACTAGCAAAGCAACATAAATCGTATTAAATTTCAGTTGTGGCGTTCGAGATTTGTCGAAACCATGACCCAATCCAAAATGCCGCCTTCAGCAACGTCAGCCTCCATCCCAACTAACCAGTCCGTCCACGTACGGTGTTCTTTTTTGGGGTCCACTTTTCCGGTGCGAATACTTTCTAATTATCATAAAATTTGCCAGCAATTATTATTAGACCCATTTTTAAGGGGCGTATGATCGCCAGTAGAGCCGCTGTCACCATCGTAATTTGTCGGTGGTCAATTCCGTTAGTTCCCCCCACCCCCAGGGGCAACCACGTAAATTCAACCTCCCTGATGCTTACCCCTCCATCTCCGCCCCCGCGTCTTCAAACGCGTATTCTCCTTTCTACTTCAATCTCGAAATTTGAGATCTGAATTTGGATTTTGGGCTTGAGATCTCACCGGCAGCGATCAGGTCGGGGATGAGGAAGCGGCGGAAGGCAGCGGCGGCGGAGGTGGATCTGGGCTGAGATTGGAGGTGATGAAGGCAAAGGAGAAGGGGAGGGCGGCTCCGCGGCGGTACTCGTACCGGTCGGTGCTTCCCACCGTGCTGCTCGCTGGCTTGCTGCTCCCCTTCCTCTTCATCCGCGCCGCCTTCCTAGCCCTCGACGCCGGCTCTTCGCTCAGCCCCTCCATTGGTCAGCTGCTTCTTCTTCTTCTTCTCGAAGAATGCCGATAAGGGATTGTTGGGGTTGTTTTGGATAAGACGGGCTTTTGTGGAAATTCGCGCAGGTTGTTTACGCTGGAGGCTGGGGACGAGATTCTTTCGAGCCGGCGATCCCTCCTTGGTGAGCTTTTAATTGACTAAAATACCCTTCTGGATTTTCCATAGCGTGATTGAAGAAGGATAAGGAGGTTTTCGGGTTTTCCGTGCATGACGTAATTATGACGTGAAAATGGAGCGATTTATTTTGTATTTATCTTTGGGTTTTCTGCATATACCGTACAAAATCTAGGCGTAATAATGCAAATATTTATTTTTAGAGGGTATATACATATCATTTTTATGTTTTGGCTATACGCTTGATTTCCATATATTTTATTGGATTTGTTTTAGTGCAACATAGGTGTTTGTCGTATTGCTTGTTTGGTTGTGACGTAGTAGATTTGGAATGGCGCTTGGGAGCAGGAGCTGGTGGAGGAGCTGAGGAGGGCACTAGTGGAGGAGGGCGCGGTGGGGCCCGCGGCGGTGGACGCTGCGCCGGAGTCACTGGACGGCTTGATTGCAGAGCTTGCCACTGCCACGTCGGGCTACAATCGGCACATGAACATCAGGGAGTTCGCTCGCCAGACCAAGGCCATGGTACGGCAAGTTTAGTTATTGCGTTTGTCTGGAAGACTGGAATAGACCTCTAGTTGTTACTTTTCTTTTGCACGCTTAAGAGTATATCTATGTTAGCATATATTGTGCTTGTCATGTCATGTAGGAAAAATAACACTCCAAAAAAAATTGTCGTATGGGAAAAATATAGAAATTTAAAAAATGCACATGTACAAATCAGCTTTTTTTTTTTCTCGAGAATGGAAATAAGCTATTTAAAAAGTAGTTAATTTCAACTTTTGGAGCAGCTCGGGTCCTCAGGACATTCACCTTTACTCCAGACAAAGGCTATTGTTTGATGATTTGTTAGTACATAACCGAAGTTAGTGAGACGTGTAGGGAGCCACTCAGTGACTGTGGCTTGCGTTACCGACCCATACCCAGGTTGAGATTCTCGAGAAGGCATCTCCAAACTTGCACTTGAATGGCTGATCGTTGAATTCCACATTTTGTATATGAATACTAAAACCTAGTTGTCTTTGGATACACTTTTTGGTTATCACCTATTTAAATTGCTTTTTTGTCATCCAGCCCAGCTGCTAAAAAGAATGTTATCTCACTAGCGTATCTTGCATTTTCTCGGGGAGTTTCTATTTGCAACGGGCATAGGAAACGCATAAAAAATGCAATACCCACATGCAGGATGCATGTGCCACTCAGCTGACCATGTTCTGATCTAGACTTCCTCTTCTCATCAATCATCATCACAGAAGATGCCCATGGTTGACTTGGCCGATGAGGTCGAGCTATGCTTGTGGTGGCAGCGAACCCTGTTGGGCTATTCATACTAGCTGTTAAGCACAATTGCTAGTTGGGGTTGATGTTGTTCGGAGAGTTTCAGTCACGAAGTTGACAAACCCCACAACACCAATTTAGACCTATTGCTGTTCCTTTGATGGTGTTTAGATTCCTGACAATTCCAGTACATTGATGATGTCCTTTCCCTCCCACTTGGAGTGTGGCTCCATGAACATGTTGATTGCTGGCAATTGACTTACCGGCCCGGGGCGGGCCAATTAGCCACTGAGGTTGTGTTTAGTTTGGGATTAAAATTAAGATTAGTTTTTTTAATAATAATAATTATTTTTTTAAAATTAATATATTTTATTTTATATTATTATTAAATTAAATTATTATAATAAATTAAATAATTTTTAAAATTCTAAATTATTAAAGCATTAATTTTGATTAAAAAATTTAATTTATAAAAGTGGTTCACTAATTTTAATTTTGATTTTAATCTTGATTTTAAAACAAACGGTATCTGAAAGCTTAGTGAGAAAATGAATGAAGCTCAGTTTGACTATGCGCTAGTTTGGACCACGGTTTTAAGTATCGATTTTGATTTTGATTTCGGTTTCAGTACCCAGCGAAATCGATATGTTTCGGCCGTTGCAGCCGTTTCGATTTCAGTTTCGGCCGTTTCAGTTTTGGGCAAAAGATTTTTTTTAGTTATTAATTGTATGTTGACCAGAGTTTGACTATATTTTGACTGAATTTTGACTTCAAATTAAAAATACAATAAAATATTAAAAAAAATTTGAAAAAATTTTAAAAATTAGAAAGGAATTTATACTTAATTTTACCATAATATTAAATATTATTTCAGTTAATTAAAATTAATTTTGATAGTTAATTACTGATATAGTCTATTTTTAATATATATTAGTGTATTAAAAAAACATACAAAAAGTAATATGAATATGATTAAAAGTTAAAAATTAATATAAGCAAATTTAACTTTTCATTAAAATGTACTTCACACATATATAATTTATAAATTATAAGATAATACAACTAATCATCATCATCATCATTATCATCATCAGTTGAGTTTGGAACATCTGGGTGTGAAATTACAAATTCAGTACCTGGACAATTCGGACGAGTATTTGTAGACATACGAGCGAGAATAACTAGGTCTACGCGATCTCGTGGCAGCGGTTCTGAAGTATAACCATACATCGAAGGTCCAAAATGAAAATGATAATCATATTCATTGACAACACATAATAAAAGTGGTCTAATAACCCATGAAAAATAAATATTACACTGTGCAAATTGTTCAGGAAAAATTACAGCAAAACGCTAATTGATAGTATTAAGTGAACCTTGTTGAGAGGCACGATAAATTTGATCATTTATTCTTCCACGGTCTTGTAATGCCTACTCAATTAAAGCTTGTCCACGTATATCATAGGTCGAAGGTGGAATCATTCTACGATAAAATATATATTTTTGGCGAAAAATGGATATAATTATTCTTCCTGCTTCCAGTGTAACTCGGTCTGAAACTGTAATATAATCATTCAGATTTACCATTATCTGTTTCCAAAAAAATATCTTATAACTGTCAGGATTTATGAATATAAAATAGATAATAGAAAATACGTCAGAAGAAAAATATTACAATAAATTGTGATAATGAAATAGATAAATTATCATGCGATAAAATAAACCATATAGACATTAAATTTAAATGTCATAAAATTACAATAAGATATCAATTTAAGACAATAATGAAAACATCATTTCATAAATAACATAAATCCACGTCTTATAACCACATGCTGTTCCGAGGTGGATTTTGAAGAGATTGGTATTCTTTATCACCATACTCATTAGTACGATGAAGTTGTAATCGATAATATTGTTTAGCATACGAATAGTACGAAATCATATGGTTCTGCATTGACTGATGATATCCTGGATTGAAAGAAGACATCTCGCTATGATAACTGTCATAGTAGCTAGAGTTCGCATTATCTGTTGGACTTTGATTGACATCTTATCTACCATGTGAAGCATATGAATATTGTGGCACATAACTGCCATATAAATTAGGGTCCAAAAACTCATTTCCTCTATACTATGAAAAAAATAAAATGAGTCCTCATATTATGATTGTTGAAAATTGGCGTCATCAGCTGTACCACCATTACTACTATCACTTGTATCAAAAGTATTCTGCATTTTGTCAGCTTCCTCTTCTGATTATTCGTCTAAGAAACGACAAATAGCTTTTTGTCTCTGAGAATGATTTAAAATAGGTTCTTCTCTTTTTCGAATCCACTCTGTTAGAGGATCATCATTTTCGAATATGACAGATAAGTTGATTATCTCATCCTCTGGTGATGTTCTTCTCTGTAAGTTTCGGGCTCTTAATCGCATGTTATAATGACAGAAAACAAGTTTATCAAATTTTTTCATTTTAAGTCTATTTCTTATCTTCGTATGGATCAATCCAAAAGTTGTTCAATTCCTCTCGCATTGTGAACTTAAAACAGTTTGGCTTAAAATTCTAATTGCTATCTTTGCAAGATTAGGTGTTGCATGTCGCCCATAAATACTCCACCATCTAGCTGTAATTTATGAGAAAATATTATTAATAAGTCAATATAAATTTAATTAACAAATATGTATAATTATTGAACATCAACTATACCATAAGTATCACACCTAATAGCTACAATTACTTGTTGTGTGCCGAAATCCTTGACTTTATTTTTGAAATCGTTTGTCTGTTTAATGAATGTACTCAAATTAAGAACTTTCTTAATTATGTAAAAAAATAATGATTTAGAATGTACCTCGCGCAATGCCAATATTCTTGTTCTCATATCTGGCTCTATCCTCTCGATTACCTTACGTAGCGTTTTGAGAATTGTATTATTATTGTTGAGCTCATCGGCATATTGAAATATTGGATTCAGAAAGTATCCTACAAAATAATTAAATATGAATCAATAATAGTATCATTATAACTTAGTAAAGTACTATAAAATAATTCTTTACTCAATTACCTGCAACACGAATATTTTTGGATAATGTTTTGTTCCAACGACGATCAAAAATTTTCTCCTATTTACGAAATTCAATTGTTCCTATATGTCGTCTTATTTGTAATTTTGCTAGTTCTATTGCTTCATATAAGAACCCCATCTGTGAATGATCATCTGAGTCAACAATTTGAAGCACTTTAACTAATAGACTGAAGATTCTGATTACATTTTCAACTAATTCCCAAAATTGTCCATTCAAGACTTGATTATAGAATTTTTCAGAATGAATTTTCTCGGACCGTTTCAACTTCAAATAATACTTATCATATTCTTCACTGGTAAATAATCTCTTTAGTGCCTATCGGTGAGTATACAAAGAATCTAATGAGATAAATTGTGTAGCAAACTGAGTATTGTCTGGTTTGATAATCTCTCGTCCTCGTGTTTTCTTTCTTATCAGTTCGAGACACTAAACATGGTTAATAAATAAATGACGTTAACCTCTGACCTTTCTTAACCACTTTTCTAATATCAAGATCCTTACCCATATCCTTCAGTATTAATTTAATAAAGTATGCTGCACAAGGTGTCCAAAAAAGATGTTTTCTTTTTTGCATTAACTTTTTTCCAGCATATACCAGTGGAGTTGCATTATCAGTTACGACTTATACCACTCTTGATTCTCCAATCTCCTCAATGACACTATCAATCAGATAATATAAGAAATTACCAGTTTTCGACTCCCCTGATGTGTCAACTGACTTAAGAAAAACGGTTCCTTCAGGACAATATGCTAAAAATTTATTAAATCTTTATTATTTTGTGTCTTTCATCCATCACACATCAAGGTACACCCAAATTCATCCCAATATTTGTGAAAAGTCTGGATAAAAATAGTTATCTTTTCAACTTAAAGATTCAGATACTTTTTAGAAATTTCATAAGCACTTGGTGGAGGAATTCCTGGGCCAACCTCTTGAGCAGCACGTATCATTCCATGATAGTAACCGCCATCTGCTAAATGAAATGGAACATGGTTATAGCAACAAAATTTGGATACTGCCCTACCCAACCACTGTTTTGCATTCCGAAAATCAGTTGATGCTGTTCTCAAATTTATTTGAGTATCATCTCTTGGTTTCAATAGAAATAGGTCAATTGGAGAAATATTTATAGATTCGATATCAAGAAAATGGAAATCCCCTCTTACTCCTGAAAGGACAGATGTGTGTCGTTGTGTACATCGTTCTCTGAAACTAGTAGTTCGGTAATCATGAACTATCTCGGAAGTGCCAGCACCATCTTGAGTTTTCTTATACAATCTTCGACTTTCGCGAATTACTTTCTGAACGTCAATATCATCGTCTTCATTATCAGAAACTTGTTTGGGATCTGGATTACAGCGGTTGATAAGTTCCTGTTCAAAGTGTGATTTTTTGGCCTTATCCTTTCTTCTACTTTCTCTGTCGCTTTGTACTATTACCCAAACTGTTTGTCTCACTTCATTCGGAACTTTCTCACATGGTCAAACTGAGCTGGTGACTCCTCACAAATGCTCTTTTAATCTTGTAATTCCAGAACTAAGTACACGACCACACCATTCTACATCCACTAATTCATAATGTTGTTATGCAATATCGTCATTATGAGGCGATCGTTGTGTGTTTTGCTTGGGAGGCATATGCAATACAACAGTAATAGTAACAGAACAAATGTTGGCGGAAGAAAATTTACCTATGATTAAAAAAAAAAACTCTATTTTCACATAAATTAATTAATGAATAATTAAATATTAACTAATTTTCACAGGAATAAATAATTTTATATTTAGGATATAAGGTTTAGGGTTTAGGATTTACTAATCTATTTCTTGATTTATTAGCTACTTTCCATATTAATTTCAACATTCTCAATTTAATACATAATTTTCGCATAAAATATTAATTTTCATACATAATGTAATACATAATTTTTGCATAAAATATTAATTTAATATATAATACATAAGTTAATACATAATTTAATACATAATTTAATACATAATACATAATTAACAGATTTTTAACATATTAACTTTCACAATGTCAATGGATAATGTGATAATGAAGCGAAAATTTCTCAATATAACAATTCTTCAAAATGAGACTATTTCAGGAACCGTAAACAGAAATATTTAGATAGACCAAACACCATATTCTAAGCCAATGATAGAAACATGTAAGAAGACAATTTCTTGATTTCAACTCAAATCTCACCATGAAAACCTAATTATTTATAATACATCAATTATCAATATAAAAATTTCTTACGTCCTTCTGGAATATGATTGTAGTCTAAAATAGAAATAAGATAATAGATGTACAAAACTCTGCAACTAAAATACCAATAGTATTATAACGCCTAAAAATCTCAAATCATATTGTATGTAAACATTGCAGTTTGCACTAACTATATATAAGCAATAAAGTACATCCACTTGCTACTAACAAACAAATAATCAATCAATCAGTACATCCACTTGCACCGATCCACAGCCATCGGCCCGTGATCCACAGAATAAAACAAATTAACAGTAATAAACTACAGTCATCATGTCCGTGATTAACCAAATAAAACAAACCAACAGTAATAAACAGTAAACCCTACAACTGTTGCTCTTCCCGAGCGAGCTTGCCGTCGAAACCGAAGAGCACACCCCAGTTGAGCCCGACTTCTCGAAGATGTCCCGTGCGCGCTGCGCTCACTACGCCCGCTCTGCTCGCCACCAACGAAAGTGGAAATCCTAAAACCAAAACTAAATGAACCAAGTTGTTTCGGCACCAACCGAAACCGAACCCTTTTGGCCGAAACAA
Organism: Trichopus zeylanicus subsp. travancoricus; assembly: GCA_005019695.1. NCBI lineage: Eukaryota > Viridiplantae > Streptophyta > Magnoliopsida > Dioscoreales > Dioscoreaceae > Trichopus > Trichopus zeylanicus. The sequence continues at coordinate 796,429 of RXID01022209.1, forward strand.
CTTAATTTCGACCGAAATTTAAAACTTTGATTTAGACATACTGAAACATGAATTCACCTACGCCTACCCAAGGTATGGCTTGACTGGAATAATTGGGGAAGTTAATATAATACTTTGGGCTCTAGGCCTCGTGGTTTCACACGTGCCTTGTCTAGCTGTCGGTTGATTTTATGTGTTGGTTATTCTACTTAGGTTTGGTGACCCTTGTTTGGTTGATGACCACATCTAAAATGGCAGCATTCACTTGATGGAATTTTCTTTTAACGTTTTCTAGTGTGGGTTACGTGGACCTGCTACAAGCTATTATTTGAACTTCATCAAACTTGAGGGATAGTTACAATACCATTCTGATATCTAGATTTTTGCTGTACATTGATTTAAACCACATGAAATTGCTTCACCTACGGTAGGCTACTTTCAGACAATCTTGTTGTCATGTTAAACGACCGGTTCTTATGAAGGATCAGGTTTTGAGACTGTTTTCAGCTTAGGATTAACAATTGAATCTGTCGGCGTTACGGAGATAGTTACTAAAGCCATTTGAGCATACTTCGATTAAGTATCAGAGGAATAATATTGCAGGTTGGAGAATCTTACTGTTTGATTTGTTATATTGGTTCTGTTAAGTGTACGGATATGTCTGATAGGCGAACTGCAACGCAGCTCATGAAGATGGATCAGAAAGTGAAAGCCGCGAAGCTTCAAGGGCTGATCTATAGGCACCTGGCATCCATTGGAATCCCAAAGAGCTTGCACTGCTTTACTCTACTGCTAGCTGAGGAATACTCGGTTAACTCACGGGCTAGATCTTCTCTGCCACCACCTGAATATGCATATCGCCTCACTGATGGCTCCTACATGCACATAGCTCTCCTAACCAACAACATTCTTGCGGCTGCTGTGGTGGTCTCCTCCACCTTGACGAGCTCCACGAACCAGGAAAACTTGGTATTTCACATTGTTACCGATAAGAGGACCTACAGTGCCATGCACTGTTGGTTTGCTCTCAACCCCGTCTTTCCTGCTGTCGTAGAGGTCAAGGGCCTGCACCAGTTTGACTGGCCCACTCATGTTAATGCATTCGTGATGGAGACAGTAGAAGAGATCCATCGCAGTTCACTAGCTTATCGTCGACAGATTGAAGTAGATGAAGAGTACAGAAGACCTGAGGCTTTAAGTCCTAGTGCTTTTTCACTATTGAATTACCTAAGGATTCATCTTCCAGAGGTAAGTCATCTGATTCTTAGGGGCATTCAAGAAATAGCGCAAGTATGATTCTACTGTATTTCCTTAGTAATCAGACTTGATATCAAACAGCTATTTCCGAAGCTTGAAAGGGTGATTTTCATGGATGATGATGTTGTGGTTCGGCGAGACTTGACACCACTGTGGAATATTGATCTTGAGGGGCATGTTAATGGCGCAGTTACCGCAGAACTGGTAGATGATGAAGGCAACAGACATTGCGATGGGAAGAAGTATGGAGACTACTTGGATTTCTCAAATCTGACCATATCATCATTCTCGTTAGGACTGAACAAAGACAAGTGTGCATGGTTGAGTGGCATGAATGTGTTCGACCTCCTAGCATGGAGAAGAACCAACATTACAATGACCTATCAACACTGGCTTAAACAGGCAAGTTCTTCCAATGAAAACTTGCTTTCTTCGTAATTTGATGCATCCTGGTATTGATTGCCTTAATGGCCTTGTTTGTTTCTTTACTTATCTCATGCAGAACCGCGAATCTGGTTTTCAATTATGGCGAACAGGACCTCGACCGCCATCCTTAATAGCCTTTGACGGTCAAGTGCAGCCAATCAGTCCGTCATGGCACTTATCGGGATTAGGTCGAAGGAGACCTGATCCTGAACTCGTAAAATCAGCAGCAATTCTGCATTTCAGTGGACCACGAAAGCCATGGCTCGGAATCGGGTTCCCAGAGCTACGTGCATTGTGGCGAGCACACGTAAATCAGTCCGATGAATTTGTCAGGAGCTGCAGAGTCGTGGCATAGGGATGCCAAAGCAGAATACAAAACGAAGCAGCTCTCGCTCATGCTTAATGTGTAGTGACTACTTGATCGCATATTATACATGTAGAGATTTGTTTGTTAGGCAAAGTTGGGAGGTCGGGGCAGGACTGTTTGTATTGCCTTCAGGTTCTGCGCTGATTAGCTTTGCATACTATTGCTTTGTTAGAAAGAGAGAGAGAGAGATGGGGAGATATCGCCTGAAGTTGTATGTATATGGAGGGGCTAATTCATCCGTCTTCAGAACAATAATACAGGACATTACTGCACCTTTTATTAGAGCCATATGCGGCTAATTTTTGTGTCAAATTTTAGTACTTTTCATATTGGCGTTCAGTCTTGTTTCTCTGATTGCAAAGATGATCTGTTGATCGAACTTCGTGGCAAAGACTCGAGCGCAGCTGTGGAGATATTTGGACGACTTGCCTTGGAGTTATGGGAACTTTGCAATTACGACCTACATAAAGCATATCTTCTAAAAGAAACCCCTTTATTATCAATATTTGCAAAGCAGAAGGTATTTTCGACAATGTAATCAAGCTCTTAGATGCGGCCGAACAACATGACTCGGAAACGCCTAGCATCCAAGGTAAAGACTTAGAAACATTTTTTATTTTTTTAATTATGAAACTTATTATTATAAATTAAAATATCAGTAAAATTATTTATTCATAGCGTTAAATAATTAATAATACTAATAAAATTCTTATACATTCTTATAAAGTAGCGATATTTTTTCTATATTCTCGAAAAAGTTATAATATTTTGTATACCTTTGAAATTATTTTTTTTTTCAGATATCCTTTTAGTAAAGCAGTATTAATTTTAACTGATAAAACTAACGAAAAGGCATTATAATTATCATTTTTCACTTTCTTTATATTTGTGTAAAAAAGTTTAGAAAATTTTTTGAAATTTCAAAAATTAAAAAAATCTATAAAAGTTCAGAAATTTCAAAAAAAATTCCTGAAATTTTAGAAAATCACAAATAACTTGAAATTTCAAAAAAATGTATAAAATTATAAAATTATAAAAAAAATTCTAAAAATCTTGAAAGTATAGAAAAATTGCAAAAAAAAAAATATGAGAGTTTAGAAAAACGCAAAAAAAGCCAAAAATTTAGAAAATTACATAACAAGACTTGAAGTGCAAAAATTAAAAAAAAAACTCCTTGAAAGTATAAAAAATAAAAAAAGCCTCCAAAAAGCACAAAAAATGCCAAAAAAACTCTAAAAATATAAAAAGTCACAAAAAATATCATAAAAATTTAAAAAATCACAAGAAAAATACTCTGAAAATGCAAAAAATAACCTTGAAAACTTAGACAATTGTCACTGTACTATAATATATATATACAATAAAATAACAACCTAACAAAAAAAATCATACGCAACAATTTAGCATCAATTAAATGTTATAGACAATTCTAAACAATTAGCAATCATCAAAAGTATCGGCATGAACATAATAAAAACATCAGTCTTGAATTTGAACAAAAATATCAAGAAAAAAAATTATCATTTGTAGCACAAAAAATTTAGTCACATTTTTATTTATGAAAAATTGCTTCATGTTCGTCTCCACTCTCTCTTCTTGTCTTTCTTAGTCTACCTCTTATCTTCTTGTTCTCTTGTGAAATATAAAGTTGTTTTGCTTCAATTGGTAAAAGTCCCTTTCCCAATCTATCACCCTTGCTCCCCCTATTTTAATGAAAAGAAGTAAATATGTTAGTATAAAAATATAACTAGAAGGGAAATATGCAGGGGATTAATGTCTTACTTGCCACCCCTCCTGTTTGACGATATTGATGTAGAAGGATTTGTGTCAGCAATTGAGGTTGTCGCCTCTATAATAGGCTCCTTATATGATCTCGAGTGATGTCCATATGTCTTATATTTTTTGTATTAACATCTTTTTATGAGGGGTTCATCCTTACTCTTTATTCTTTTTTCTTAAGTTTCTCAACTGTCCTTTTAGATTATAGTGAAAGTATTGTATAACCAGTATTGATCTTAACCCATTGTAATAGATCAGCAAGTGGTGATATCTTCATATGGTAGGTTATCTTGTAATTATTCATTGAATAGAAAGAGTCAATATAATAATTCCACATTGCTCTCCTAATGCTTCCAATGAAGACTGCAGCATGTTCAAGGAATGTCTGTACTTTGCCTTTGTCTAAGTTGTACTTTCTTTCATCAATAATAATATCATGCCGGCGAGAGATTTCTATCATCTCAGCCCTTATATCACTGCATCCTATCACAATATACTCTCCTAATTTTTTACTAACTCAGCAATATGGTCTTAGACTTTAGGCACAATCTTCATTTTCTAATATGTAGCCCTCTCCCTCCTAGCATTGAATATTATCATCACCGTTGATTCGATAGGGTCCAACTAATCAATCAATGGCCTATACCTGAGGTCTAATATCGAAGCATTGAAAGACTCTAATGGATGATTGGTTACGTAATAATATTTTCTGTAAGTATCGAATTGGTTTTGCTTCATATATGACCACTTAACTCCCTAATCCAACTGTAAGCAATTAGGCTTGCAATTTCAAGTTTTGATATTGCATACTCAAAGTCAAAAATTGTGTAAAGCCTAGTTGCTAACTACATAATCCTTTCCAACATCTCACCCTCATATTTCTATTTGAAATTCTTATATAAATATCTCACACGTACTTTATGTCCTATAGTAGGATTCACTTTAGGCACTACTACATCCAAATTTTTTTGTCAGTCATTGGATACCCCTAATTCTTCCAGCACTCCAATAGCATTTTGTAGCACTTGTAGGAACCACTCCCATGAAGACTTTGACTCTACCATATTCCAAGTCAATAGAAATATGCCATTATTTCCACTTAATGTTGTTGCAACTAACAAAACACCATTATATTTTTTCTTTAGATGACATCCATCAACTCCAATAAAAGACCTTCAACCAATAAGAAATCCAGTACTAATACAACTAAACAAATAAATATTCTTTTGAAATGTACTTTATTAGCATCTTTATCCACTTCTAATTTCACCGCAGTATCAGGATTTTTTCTCATCAATTCCTCTTTGAGATCATTCATTCTACAATAATTGTCTTCCCATTTTCCATGCATAATTTCCAAGTATTATTTCCTTCCCTTTCCATACCGTTAAGTGGGGAGTTTCACATAATACTTCTCCTCCAATCTTTTAGTCAATTCAGTTATAGACAAATTCCTTTCTTTCTGTAGTCACTCAGACAATTTTATTTGCAATCCAATACATAGAAGCCATTTAATTATCATACTTGTTAACTGAGATATAAGTGTGCTTTTTGTGAACTATTTTCACCTGAAAAGAAAGTGAAATCTTACATTAAAAATAAAACATTTCTTATAATTATAATCTTTTAGTCAATAAATATATAAATTAATTAAATACCTGTAAAGTATTTTTGTATTAGAATTTTGAAATATGAATCTTCTAATAATAGTTCTCTTAGTCACTTTGAACTGGTCAAATTTGATGTAAGTCAAGTTAGACTCTTTTAATATTATAATATTGTTTTAATATCTTTCTTAAATGAATGATGTTGTCATACGTTATATCCTCGTTGACGTCTAAATTTTCTAAATCCACATTAAAAATAGTCCCTTTGTAATCTGAGACCTCTTCTTCATTAGTTTTACAGGTAAAAATAGAGTGTCTCTATCACCACTAATTAGTATTCACTATTAATTACATATCCTACAAATCAAAATTTGTGAAAAAAAAAAAATCGTACCTTGCTCTGAGGGTGATGTCATCAACCCCAAAAAAGGTAGAATCTGGGGACTGGATCGACAATACAGTGGAGTGTATCGATCACGGCTGGAGTGGATCCCGTCGGGGGTGGGAAACAATCAAAAAGAGAAAAGCAAAAATTGCAAAAGAGAATACCTTCTGTATGCACAATTGTGCGCCTGAAGCATGTATCCTGCACATGCAAGGCATGTGAGCATGCTCACCTGCCTCGCACATGAGCCTTGAGATTAAAATACAAACATACGAATTTCTTTCTTTATGCCTGTGTGTAGGTCGTTTCTTTTTGCGATTTTTTACTTCTTACCCCTTCTCATTCTCACTTTCTTCTCAGGTGGTTTTTTGAATTTCTTTGAGAATTTGGGAAAATTTTCTGCATTTTAAAAAAAATTTAGGAGTTTTTTTTTTTTACGATTTTATATACTTTTCAAAAAAAAATTTATGATTTTTTACATTTTCAGGGAGTTTTTTTTATTTTTTTTTTGAATTTATACGATTTTTTATGATTTTTAAAATTTGAGAGTTTTTTTTGTAAAAATTAATTTTTAAATAAATATAGAAAAGGGCGGAGTAATTATATCTTTCTTCGTTTAAACGATTAAATTTAACACCGTTTGCTCAAAAGAATAGATAAAAAAGAAAAAAAATAAGTTTTCGAAAATATACAAGATATTATAACTTTTGTGAGGGTATAAAAAAAATCACTATTTTTCATAGATATATATAAAAAATTTTAAATTAATAGAGCGCAATATTTGGAATCTTTAGGTGATAATTAAACGATTAGACAACTGCTAAGTTATTATTAACTCACCGTTTAGCACTACAAATTATTACTCACCAAAAAACTAAATAGTAAATTTTTATTAAATATTATGATTTTTTTATTAAATTTATCTCCATTTTGTATAAATAGGGAATTATCATTGAAAAGTTAGATAAAATCATGAAAAATTCAAAAAATTATTTCGTTATGTGATTTGTTTTAGACAACCAACTCTTTTTTAAAGAAATTCAAGCAACGAAAGGTGCGGTCTTTTTGACGCATAAAAATAATCGGGGATTATCTCCATACAGATTTTAAGTATTGATTTTGGTATCGATTTTACATCAATCGAAACATCTAAAATTAATTAATTTTGATTTCGATTAAATTATTTTTTAAATTTTATTTGACTAAAATTTGTTAAAATTTTTTTAAAAATCTTTTAAAAATGAGAAAAAAATTTATACATATATATATTCTAAAAAATTATTAAATAAAATTTTTTTTCTAGTAAAACATAGCTTAAAAAAATAGAAAGTAGGATTCAATTCCAAATCACCTTGGTCCAAGATAATTCCTTAACCATTAAAATAAATATATTTTGTGATAAAAATATAATATATAAATATAAATAATATAATATTAAAAATTGAAATAAAAAATAGATGATAGTCCAAATTGAAATGTTTCGATTGTAGGGGACTTTTATGCAAAATTTCCTTCCTCTAGTGTATATCAAGATTTTGAGTTTTAGAGATTCAGCGACACATAAGAAAGTTAATACGTTTCAGCCGTTTTAATTGTTTCGGTTATTTCGGTCGAAATCATTCTCGTTTCAGTTTCAATAAAAATATTTTTTTTAGTTATTAATTATATGTTGATTAGAGTTTGATTATATTTTAACTGTAGTTTGACTTTAAATTAAAAGTGCGATAAAATTTTCAAAAAAATTTAAAAATTATAACTAATTTAAATTAATTTTGATAGTTAATTACTTGTATAATTTATTTTTTTAGAAATTACTATATCATTTCATAGGTAGTATAAATCATGTTTTATAACCACATGTTATTTCGAGGTGGATCTCGAAGAGATTGATATTTTTCATCATCACGTCTAGCAATATTCTTGACGATTTTTATATCTCGGTGGATGATCGGCGATATAGTGTAAGTATGGAGATACTCGATTCCCTTAGTGGCGTCGAGTGTGATGCGAAGGCCGGACGCCCACGATGACAGCCGTGGCAAGCCCGGCAACTGATGGAGGTGATCGTGGAGAGAGCCGTTTGGGAGAAATTCGTACACAAGCGCGCACTCGCCGCGCTTCTCACAATAGCCAAGGATGCAGACGAGGTTCTTATGGTTGACGCGCAAGAGCAACGCGAACTCGGAGAGGAAGGTGAGCTCCCTATCTTCGGTTTTTCGGTTGGTGGCGGTGACGCTAGATGTTGAGGTGGGCACCGCAGAGCACTTGATTGCGACTATGCGGCCGTCATTGAGGATGGCACAATAGACCGCGCCGAAGCTATCAGAGCTGACCTTTGTGCTTGTTGGAGAAGCCGTTGGTGGTGCCATATCAACATGGGTGTGGGCGCGAAGCCAACCAGGGTGTGAGTGCGAGGCCAACGTGAGTGTGGGGGGTGCGGGCGCCAGATTAGCGAGAGCGCGAGCGCGAGGTTGGCGAGGGAGCGAGCATTAAGCTGATGCGGGCACGAGCGCCAGGGGGCCGTGAGTGCGGGCGCTAGGCTAGCAAAGGCACTGGCGCTAGCACACACTCGTTCGCTCAAATGCACGGGCACAAAGGCCAGGCCGGTGAGGGCATGAGCGCGCGGGTGTAGACGCCAAAGGCCAACGCAAAAGCACACTAGTGTGGAGGCCAAGTCAGTGAGGCTGCGAGCACAGGTGTGAAACTGATATAAACGCATAAGTATGAGCACCAAAAGTCAATGCAGACGCAAGAGACAAGTCAGCGAGGATGCGAGGGTCGGCGTAAAACCGAAGCGATGCTAGCACAATCACGCGAGCGTGAGGATTAAGCTGATGAGGGTGTGAGCACGTACATGCGACCGATGCGAGTGTGCAAATACACGCGTCAGAGATCGACGCGAACGTGTAGACACGCGAGTCAGACTAGCGAGTGCAGGGATTAAACCGGAACAAAATCGGACGAAACATTTCGGCATAGCCCAATCCGAAACCTTTCGGCCGATTTTCCAATCCTTGGTGTATACTGAAAGCCCAGAACGGCGACCCGTCTTTCCCGACCGCTGTAGTCTGGAAAATCGAAATGGCCACCGCTCACCGTCCCATGACTCCGATCCTTTTCCTTCTCTTCCTCCTCCTCGTTTCGCCGCCGCTGGCGGCTGGCCTCCGAGTGGGTCAAATCGGGACCCTCCTTTCTCTGTCCCACTCCCTCATGTCCCGCGTCGCGAACTCCCGCGCCTCCCGCGGCGACTACTCCGGCGCCTACCGCGCCCGCGCCATCGCCGGTAATCTGAGCCTCCTCGGAGGAGGCTGGAGCTCCATCTTCTCCGCTGGCTGGGACTTCGCCCGCCACTACGCCTGGCCATGTGGCGGCTTCCCCGCTGCCGATTTCTCCCGCTCCGCCTCCGAGCTCCTCGCCGCCGTCGCCGAGTTCTCCCGACTTGAATCAGCGGAGGATCGGAGACGGTGGGTGCTTCGCCGCTACCCTGTTCTTCTCGACCATTCAAAGTCTGTGATCCGGGGCTTCCTCCAGGCCTTGGACCGATCTGTAAGTGGACTTCCTTGGAGGAACTTGTTTTTACGAATTTTAGATGTGCGTTTGATTTCGTGGTTGGGTTTAGGGGCCTTTGAGGGAGGCGATGCTGGTGTTGCAGCGGGAAGTGGCAGAAGGGGAGTTGCTCAAGGATTGTTTGGAGGTGGGTTCCGCTGATTTGGAAGGATTGATTCGGATCGTGAAGGATTTGTTCTTCTCCGCGAATTCTTATCACAGCGAGCTGTATAATGAATTCTAAGCTAGTGGTAATCCTACAGTTCCTCTTTTAGTTCTTTTTTTTCTTTTTAGTTGTTAGTACTTATCATGCTGAAGAAAAAGAAGACTAGAAGTATTGGAACCAGCCCTGTTTTCCTAAAAACAGAAGTACTGGAAAATGTTGAGGGGAAAGCTCAAAAATAGTTTATAAGTTGATTGTTGGATGTATTTTGTGCAATGTGCTGATTTTGATTATCATGGTTACCTTAGTTATGAAGTGTATACTTTAGCAGCCTTCTATTGGACTGTTTGATAGATTCCTCTTCTGTTCCTTCCAATTTCCCTTAGCCCTCGTTGTCTGTTGATTGTTATGGGTGTATTTTGCCTGATCAGACTTTAATGTTGTTTTCAAATATAAGCAAAGGGCGATGCATTTGATTGGCTTTGGAGGCAGTACTGCATTAGACTTTATCATTCTTTGGTCTAGTCATTGATATTCTTAATGTTGATTTTCGTAATAGATGGTATGATGCTTATCATTTCAGGACATAGTGGCAATCATCAATGGCTACAAGGAGGCTGCTGACTTGTAGAACTGGTTCGTATCAGGTGAAGCTAGCAGTGCTTTTACAGGAAAGTGGAATTTCTCAGAAACTCAATTGAGTCTTGTTATATGTACGGAATGTTATTCACAGATAAAGATGAATCATACATGCTGTGACTGCGTAATGAGTTGTTACTGTGAGGTTAATATATGTTTCTAGTGGGAAAAATGTGAGATTTGCGTAGATTATGAACAGAGTTGTTGGATTTCAGCAAAGATGGTGGTAGCTTGTGCAACTAAAGTTTTTATAGGACTCATCTAAGGGGTAAATGTTTCATTAAGATTGAGAACTAAATCAGTAGTTTTGTATACAGTTGAGGGATACCAACAACTGGTGAGGTCCACATTAGCTTGGGATTATAGGATGAGGATTGAGAATCTACCTGAAATTTGACTGAACCTTTCAATTCATTTTGTTTGCTAAATTGCCCATCAAGTTATCATGTTGATATGTATGAAAGGTCTTATTATGTTCAAGCTATTCCTAAGACTCAGATTGTGGAGTGGATAGGACTAGGGTCTTGTTGAATTCCCAGCATTTATACTTATTTGAATAAAGATTGATTGCTATGATGTATTCATTTTTTTGTGTGATCCACTCAATATGTGCCTACATTTCATTAGTATTTTAGTGGCTGATTGATGTCTAGATACCAGTCTATGACTACTAGGCATGAACTAACATGCCCAGCAAATAGCTGGGTCTTGGGTTGATAGTTTCAGGCAACATGCAGGTTTAGCTGGGCTTACCTTTTTGTTTTGCAATATTTGCTAGGTTAGCTGGCAACACTATGTGGACCATGGATCAAAAGCTATGCTTTCTTATGGCTGCCTTCGGTGGATTTTCTTGCTTTGTCTAATACATATTGACAGAACCTTCAGGCAACAGTTGGTTACAATGTCATTCTTTCGTTGGATCTATTTAGCTAAAAGTGGTTGTGAAATGGATACTATTGATTTCTCAAATATATTTGAAAAGTTGCACCAAGCAATAGTCTTCCATCTAAGCCCCAGATATTTGGGCCTTCACATTCTATAGAATTAAGTTCTATCTCTCATTTGCACTTTGTCAAGATATGGACCTCTTAATGTAGATATTGTAAGCTGTTTGAGTTTGTATTACTTTGGCTTGCTCAGCATTTCAAGTAGGCACAGTTACTAACTCAACTGTACTGTTATTTGTATGTTCTATGATTCCACATCTTATCCATGTTCTTTCTAGTGAGAGATACGAACATGCTTTCTTTGTTTCAGGAAAAACAACTGAAAACATGTTGACATTGGGGGTGTTTAGATATGGAATCAGGTTCAAGAAGAGCTGATTGGGTATTTGTTGGGTTAGATGCAGACACCTTCTTGACATAAGTAGATTGCAGCCCAGCGAGAGACTTACAGACTGGCATATTGTTTGCACTAACAGGGCCTCTGCAGCTGTTCAGTGGTCATTCTTGGAGCTTTTCAATTGACACTGGTTTGAACAGTGTAACTTGCAAGATCATTAGGATCAGAAGACAGCCAAAATCCAGAATTTTTATGGTTCCATTGGAGCACGGGATTGAGGAGTTGTTTGCTTCACCTTTGTTTTGTAAACTATGCTGCCATAATCCAGATTTTCATGCTCAGATATCTTTTATACAAGCAAATCCAGGCTTTCCTTCTCTGAGGTTTTTGCATCCAAAATGCATTCACTGAAGTGCATTTTTGATAATCAGGTTACAGAAAATGCACTCAACAGGTACTTGAACAGATTTGACAGGATTTATAACTTCATAATTCACATTCTTTCTACTTTCCGGGGGCAAAAACAGCTCGCCGCACCGTGTCACACTTGTGGTTCTAATTCAGCACCTCAAGGCATTCCTTGGTGTTTGCTTCATGCACCTCAATAATGACGCATACTTGGTTTTTGGTAATAACATCTCTGTTAAGAGGCATCAAAGCGACCAAGCTGCAGTTTATCCCAAAAAACTGAGTTTATGGATGTCATCTTTTTCGAGTATCACAACCCATTTTTAGCTCTTGGAATATCTTACTCTATTATATTTGTTGCCCAATTAGACATAATATAATCTTTTTATGGTCAATGTTTCTCATATTTGAAGAACAATTGTGAAAATATATGTAGCAGGAAATGACCTATGAAGTCAACAATGTAAGATTTATACGGGACCATTTTGTATGGTAAATTTTTCCAAACTGTTGGTTGAAGACCATCCCAAGTGTCCAAGAAGTATGTCAACTCATCTGTTTTTAAATCACCCATATAAGTTAGATTTCTTGGCATCAGGTGTCATTGTCTGGGCTGGTAGGCATTGAGATGCAATAATAGCAGCTACTGCTCTTTGTATGATGTTTGCAGCCTCAGAACCCTTTTGACTTAGTTGCATTATCTCTGGCATGTGAACTAAAAGAGGTTAAACTCTCACCTCTCTTTCTTTATCTCGCCACATTTCATGTCCTTTGGTTTGATGACCTATAATTAAATTTTAAGTTTTGTGCTTTCATTTTTTTTATTAGTTAACATGCAGGACTAGCTCTGCAAGGTCAAATTGGGGGACATTTGTTATTGGTTCAATTTCACTGCCACTTGATGGAGAAAGTTGTAGCCAAGGTATGAAGTTTAACTTCTACTTGTCTATTTGTATTTCATTAGAAATCAGCTAGATTAGAATGTTGGTCTGGTACAGACTGATGGTTAAACTGCATTTCTCATTTTTCCCGAATATTTATGCAAAGATTTCTCATATATTCATGGCAATTGGTAGCAAATTGAGGCAAAGTCTGCAGGCATTTTCACAAACAAACCTAAAGCCTGTACACCTAAACCTAGCTTGCTGTGATGTTTTGAGAAATAATATTTTTATAAATAGAGCTTACCTCTTTCTACAATGTAGGAGATATTTAAATTTACGCGAGTTTCATTACTATTTTCCACAAACAAATCCATATCTCCTCAACATGAGGTAGCACTTATGGCACATGGTGAGGTAGGAGATGGGTAGATGTGAATTGTTTATACCAAGTCATTACTCCAACACGCAATTTGGGACCTTTTTGGAGCAATATCCGTTGCAAATGGCTCCCAACAAGTATTTATGGTGGTTGGCAACTTGGCCAAGCAGCTTCAAAGCACCCACAAGGGGACGCTAATAATATTCGAAAGTAGTAGTCTTTCATTCTAACAATTTTGTCTGCTTTTATGGCACCAATTTGAATGTAAAACCATGTGATTAACTTCTGTTGATCTAGCAAAAGGTTAATACCCTTAAGCCTCACATTGTTTGCATATAAAACCTTGTTATTATTGGCTTCAGTTTCCCATCACTGTTGTTTTATATGGCAGTAACAAGAACTTATAAGAGTTAAGTGACTATATGTCCTCCAGAAAGAATATATGTTTTTGAGGGTAGATTTGGAAATTTTGTCTCCAAAGCTAAACCTTCTCTATATAATATGTTGAAGTGGTATGTGAACAAAGTCCTTTCTTTAGGTGCATAAATTTTTAGCTTTTTGGCTTGACAGGATGTAATTCAATTACACCAGAACAGGTCAAAATGATGCTATTTTCACATCATATGTGCAATGTCATATTTTTGTATGCAGAAAAACCAGAAAAGACTATTTAATAGTTACCATTTTTTGTAGCATCCTTCCTAATCATGCTTCATAGTGGCATAATGGTATTAATTGAAGGAGTGGAAGTTCTATGTGAAAGTTAAGCATTGGATAGAAGAACAAATTATGGAGGTATGTCATTGTCCTCAGGTTTTAACAGCTTTTTCTTGCTAAACTAGCTATCTAATTATGCGAGCATTAGCATGTAGCTTTCTTTTCAAAACTAAAAGAAAGCTGCCCTCTAAATTGTGATGATTATGACCCCAAGGTTTTTGTCAAGATTCAGCATAATGTGTTATCCTTTTGCATCCACCTGACAACAACAATTAAAAGAAAGAATAGTAATAAACATAAGAAATAGTAAAATTACTGTGATCTTAGTTTGGTAAAATTGCCCATCACAATAGTGACACTAATACTTTCTTTCTTTCAGCTCGGTAGAAAGTCATCACTTATGTTCTCATCCAAAAGGTCAAGCTTCGAACAGGAGCAACACGGATGCAACTTTGCATGATTTGACTCCATTTTAATCTTCTGAACTCTCACCTTCGCTGCTGCCTCCACCTTGCACTAGTTGTTTTCGTTAGTTGCCAGCCATTTCTGTCACTTATCAGACAAACAAAAATCAAAACGCCATGAATCAAAGCAAAACCTTTTTTGACTTGGAATATAGCATTTAATTTGCTTGAAAAGAAGCATTAAGGGTGCATTTAGTTTGAGATCAAAATCAAGATCATCATGTTTTAACCAACCTACCATTTAAACACCAAAAAGATAATTAGATTATCTTTACGTTACTTTAAAAAATAAATTACTATGCTACCTTTACATTTATTCATTCAAATCTTAATAAATTAAATATCCAAGGACATAAAGGTCCAAAAAAAAATTTAAACCATTCATTAGCCATATTAGCATCAAACACCAAAAAATTGACCATATTATTTTTTTGCATTGTAGTCTTGATTTTGAGCTTGAACTTGATTTTGATCCCAAATCAAATGGTGCATAAAGGCTTGTAGGGGTTTGCATGAAGTGGTGCACATTTCTTCTTTGGACCAAGTCTCTCCTTTCTTTTGCCTAGCTCACAAGGGAGGAAATAAATGTAAGACCAACCCTTCTCAATTGTCCCACTCTCCCAACCGAAAACTCATCTATGAATATCCCCCATCCCTCTATCATTTGACTAGACTAGCAGCTACTTCCCTCTCTTCAATAAGCTTCTTTGCCATCCTCTTCACAATCATGAGCTTGAGGTGGCTATTGTTGTTGGGACTAGTGTGGTGCTTATCAGTGAGCCATGTCCGACCAGAACCGCAAGTGCCATGCTACTTTATCTTCGGAGACTCACTTGTTGATAATGGCAACAACAACAACATTGCTTGGCTTGCCCGGGCCAATTACCCACCTTACGGTGTCGATTTTCTCAATGGCCCCACCGGGAGGTTCTCCAATGGTCTCACCAATATAGATGTCATCAGTAAGCGTACACTTTCCCCTCTTTCTCTACGTTCTTATTTGCCAGTATTGAAAAGCTCCCATTGAATCAGAATTAGGTAAATACCTTATGGTATGGAATATTGTTTCCAATACTGTGCTATCAATGATGCACAATTTGTTTATTTATTTATGTGGAGAATCATAGAACTAGTACAAAAACCACAACCCTGCCAAAGCTCTGCTGGGCATTACAGTTAAGAGCTTCATGTGTCAATCTACATCAATTTCCATGCCATCTTCGTTGTATTTACTTACAGTTCTTATGTTTGGCCACATCTGTCTTTGGATCTACACTGCATGGACACAATTCCCAAGAAAAATGGAGTGGTCGGATTTTGTGCTATGTGAAAAAACACAGTTCAAATCCCAGGAAGTTGCTTTGATTTGAATCAGGGTGTGAGCAGACTGCCACCCCTATTCATTGCTTCACGTGTATTTTGTCACCTGTGTGATCTTGAATTGAAATGTTTGTTGTGTCATGCCATGCCTGCTTGTCTCATCCCTCTTATGTGGAAATAAAGGGACATATATAAAATTTGATTTGTTTATGTGAATAAAATAGTATTATTGCAATTTTTGCTATCTGTCTGTTTTGGCGGGATTTGAACTCTGATTTCTCATGTTCGGGTTGGAGTTAAGTCAGTGTAGAGTTGTGCTTACTGTTGTTCTAATTGTGAAGGTCAATTACTGGGCTTTGAAGATTTTATCCCGCCATTTGCGAGTGCGCGAGGCCAACAATTTCTCGTTGGCGTCAATTTTGCATCTGCAGCTGCAGGCATAAGAGAGGAGACCGGGCAACAACTGGTACACTATTTATCTTGTTCCTAAATTTTTATCACTCCGAGTAAAAAAAAATTAATATTATACAAAAGCTTGTACTACTAGGAGTAGTATAAGTATCAAAATTTTCCTTTTGTAAACGCAAAATACTCCATTTGACTTTGTTGCACTTTGTCCATACTTGTGCCTATTGATAATTGCACGTATCCTTCCCAACAGTTGTTAGTTTTGGCAGGGTTATCTACAGAAATAACAGAAAAATATGCACCATTTTTTGTTTTTTTTTTCTTTTCTAATTTTTTTCATGGCATCAAGGGAGCCTGAATTAGCTTCAACGGGCAGCTTCAGAACCATCAATCAGCAGTGCAACAACTAGTGAACATCTTAGGGGACGAAGACTCTACAGCCAACTACTTAAGCAAATGCATCCTCTCCGTGGGCATGGGCAGCAATGACTACCTCAACAACTACTTCATGCACACTGTATACTCCACCAGCCGTGAATTCAACCCCGACCAGTACGCGGAGGTCCTCATCAACCAGTACTCCCAGCAGCTGAGAGTCAGTACAACCATTTTGCATCCGAATCCTTCATTCTTTTTCCTTCTTTTTCACCAGTCTACTGAGTCTTTATTTCCATTTCAGACATTGTACAATTACGGAGCACGGAAGGTTGTGCTCCTTAGCGTTGGCCAAGTTGGGTGCAGTCCAAATGAGCTTGCACAACTCAGCTCCGACAGTGTGACCTGTGTGGATAGGATCAACAGTGCCATTGAGATTTTCAATCGGAAGCTGATCGGGCTCGTTGATGAGTTCAACCAGCTCGAAGGGGCGCATTTCATCTACATAAATGCCTATGATATGTTCCGTGATCTTCTTCAAAACCCCAGGGCCCACGGTAAGTAGTAATTTTTTGCTTGCATATTGTTGCCTCTCATCTGACACTCTGGCTTATTTTCTGCTAGGTTTTACTGTCACTAATAGGGGATGTTGCGGAGTTGGGAAGAGCAACGGTCAGATAACGTGCCTGCCCTACCAAATACCGTGCTTGAATCGGAACGAGTACATATTCTGGGACCCATTTCATCCGACTGAAGCTGCGAATGTGGTAATTGGCAAAAGGTCCTACCTGGCTCAAGCTGCGTCAGATGCATATCCCTTCGATATTCAAGTGTCTGTCTCAGATTTAACTGGCTGGCATATCTTATATTATTCGTGTAGATTTGATGTGTGGGACTATGCAGATGATAATGAAAGAGTTGAGTTTCTAATTAGAAGTTTGACATGTAATGCAGCGTAATTGCACCTAGACGTGCGGTCCATAATGTTGCTTTTGTTTCTCAAGTTTTAGCTGCTTATAATTGTATCCTAATTCTCAGATTTGTCAATTGCATTTGTGTTCGGATCAAAATGATATAACGTGGTTTAGATTTTACCCGCAATCTTTTTCTTTGTTTTGACGGGAGCAGAATTGGATCGGAACCGACTATAAAACAGTTTAACCATTCAATACCGTTTATTTTGTATAAGCGGCCGATGCCAGTTTTGGCCCGGTGCCTCGGCGCCTCGCTAACTAAATTGAAGAGAGGACATGACGGATCCGATTGACGACTAAGACCTCCGAGTCCAACTCTCCTGTAACAATCAAACCCCCGTGGGCTTATCGCCTCCTACCACCTCGCCACCGACAAAAGAGCTGCTCTTTTCACCATACACAATAATGCCAGTGGACGCCGAATCCCGAAATATACTTCGAATTTCTGTGCATGTGGCCGAAAACCATGGGAAGAGTCTAGCACAATGCACACGCGTCGAACATCGACAAAAAGAGCCCCGGAAAACAACTACCACTGACCAGCGACCAATGCTTGGCATGCACTGTGCACACGTAACCGAAGGACGAGCCTGCAGTCACCATCTCACCCGTACCAAAAAGGGTTTGGCCCTCTCAATTTTTAGCAAGCCAGATCTTTGTTGCTGCTGCAGTATGGAATGCGGTCGCGGAACTGGCAGAGGCGGCGGCGCGGCGGCGGCGCCGTTTGTGCTGAAGACGTACGACATGGTGAGCGATCGGGCGACGGACGCCGTGATCGCGTGGGGTTTGGAGAACAACAGTTTCGTGGTGGTTGATCCTTTTGCGTTTGCGCAGACGCTTCTGCCTGCTTATTTCAAGCACTCCAATTTCTCCAGCTTCGTCCGCCAGCTTAATACCTATGTAAGTTTTTAGATATCCTCTATAATTCCTTTTTTTTTTTTCTAGGACAGAGAATTATATATGATCTCTCTTTTCATTCTCTTTGTTTGACAATTTCATTTATTCTCAATCTGTAATTTTGGGCGAATTTCTGGATGTTTTGCTCCAAATTAGTTTTGTGGATTCTTAGACGGTCAAAGTATATTGCATAGTTTCATTCTGGAAATAAGGGCATTTCAGTCGTTTTGCATCTAATATCGATAGTGTAAATTTCTTTAGCCTTCATACCCTTGAAAATATGTTTAATTGCATATATATACCTCTAGATATTGTACTATCACCTCATGTCCTTGAAAATATATTTAATTGCATTTACAGATCTTCATTCTTGCTTTTTGCTTTTATACTTCCAAAAAAAAAAAAATATATATATATATATAATTATATCGTCAGAATTTTAGTTTTAATATTATTAAATTTATTTAGATATTAAATAATCTTAAATTCTATCCTAAATCTTAAATTTAAAATTTAATTAAAAATATATTAATTTTTAAATAAATTTAATAGTTTAACATTCGCTAGGATTAAAATTAGAATTCTAAATCCTAAATTTTAAAGAATATATTAATTTTTAAATAAATATAATTGTTTAAAATTTAATAAAATTAAAAATAAAAATTTATCGATGAGATTGTATACTCGTATCTATATTTATATATGCAAAAAAACCTAATGCTTTTGTTGTTATTAGGGATTCAGAAAGGTGGACCCGGACCGATGGGAGTTCGCGCACGCCTCGTTCTTGCGAGGCCAGACCCACCTTCTCCGCCACGTGGTCCGCAGGAGCTCCGCCGGCGGCGGCAAGAAGAAGGACGAAGACGAGGACGAGAAGCTGGCCGTAGAGGTGGCCAGGCTGAAGCAGGCCCAACGGGCCACGGAGTACGAAATGGGCCGTATGTGGTCCCGGTTGCAGGACGCCGAGAGGAAGCCCAGGCAGACGATGGCCTTCCTGGTCCGTGCGCTGGAGAACGCGGCCCTCGTGGACTACCCCATGGCCCACCGGGCCGAGGAGGAGGTCCAGTTGGTGGGCGAGAAGCGGGCTCGGTTAGGACTTAGTGAAGTTGGCAGTGTGTTTTCCGGCTCCCACTCTGGTTCGTTTTAGGCCCATGGGCCCTCTGTTTGTAGCTTTCTTTGTTTTGTCTGTTTTTAACTTTTTTTTTTGTTTCTGATTGTCGATGTTAGTTGTTCATTATGGTAAATAGCGTTTTAGGGGAGGTTTTTTTATGTATAATAATCTGCCTTAAATATATTAAGTAATGATATGATCTTTGATTGCATAATTTAGGCAGATTAATAACTTGGATTTGTTAAGTACTTAAGAAAGATAAAAATTAAATCCAGTTTTGACAAAAATAACATTAAATTCATATTAAAACTTCAATAATATAGAAACCCATAGTAAAGCGATTAAAAATTCCAGAGAAAATAGTAATAATTTAAGAGGGAATAACACTAACTGTATGTAGTCTTCAAGCAATAAGAGTTCGATTCTGGTTTCCATTCCACAAAGGTCAATATGGCCTTGCTTAAAAGACAGATCAAATTAACTCCCGAGACATTAGGGACTCACATTAATCTTAATTATCGTCATCAACCTCGAAGTGTCGGGCTACGTTGCTGTGATCCTCCATTTTCTGCTATCTGTTAAACAATGGTCACTGCTTAAATCCTTAAAACCCTAATAATCAAGCAACATAGTAAGCAATTTAGATGTGAAAAACGATTAATCACCTTGTTCTTTAGATACGTGTTGACATTCTGAAGCTCTGCTTCCTGCATGATCAGAAAATATATGATGTCATCAGAACATAGTTCACTTGATTTTATGGATCAAAACCAGTGCACTCTTACTCTTTCCTGAATGAACTCAATCTCGGCATTGAGCAGCTCATTCTGGATCATCAAACACAGTAACATTAAAATTATGAACTCGACAAAGAATTTTGATTGAAGCTAGTAATTAAGCGTGAAAGATTTCACCTTTTTGCTTCTTACTTTGCTGATGCCTTTCTCCAGCCTGCTCTCCAGCTGCTTCAAGTCTCTAACGCTCATGGTGCTCAGAGCCTCGCCCATTAAATTGCTACATGCTTTTCTTTGTTTAGCAATCATTATTCTGAGATGAACTTCACATGAGCATGAGTTACGTGCTGGAATTCTGTAACCGGGTGATCTGCTGCCGCAGATTCGATGTTTCTTTTTGAAAGTACTGAACATCAAAAGATGCGAAAGGTTCAGCAAATTTCTATTTTGTTGTGGAAATTTCTTTCGTTAAGCGATTAAACATGAAATGCATTCTGCAAATTCACAACCAAGCGCAAAAGCCTTTCATCGGAAGGCTCATCAACATTCATAAGGTCTCTAGCTAAGAACTAGTACGGTGTTTGTTCGGTGTATTTTATGAAAACATGCACAAAAATCGCGGAAATAGTTGAGAACAAAAAAGAAGTAATTTTTACTTGTGAAGTAGCTCCATGAACAGATCCTCCTGAAGGGCCGGAGGATGATGCCTTCTTGTACCTCTCAATGGTTGCTCGCACACTAGAGCGAAAAAAACTTGCATCATCAACATCGAAGTCTCATTTTCTAAAATATAAAAAAATGTGAAAAAATGACCTTTGCTTTTTCCTTCCCACGCTTCACAAGAGTCACACAGACAAAGTGAAAATTGAAGTAGGACGACTGTAAACGGTAAAAGCCCACTTGTGTCTATTTCACTTGGATTCGAGAGCCCCCGATGTCCTCTACCTTGGGAGGGAATTCCACCCAGTTTCTCACGTTTTACTGCATCCAAACCTGCCCTAAATGTACCGTGTGCTTCTTACCTGTGTGACATCCAAGTAACTATTCCGCCCTAATATTATTTCCATTAAATCATTGAGGATCATTTGATTTGAAATTAAAAAAACAAAATAATCTTATTCTAAAATAATAACTCTAATTTAATTATAATTTAAATTAATAATAGTTATTTTGACTAAAACATCATTTTAGATCGAAGGTTCTCTTGATTTCTAGTTTTTTAGGTCACTCGTTTTTGTTACCCTTACTTTTAAATAAGATTTTAAGTTTCAGTCTAAACCGAATATTTTGACAAAAAAATTTCAGTTTAGTCCTAATCCAAAATGTTTCATTTAATTTTCAAAAAGTATTATTTATTTTTAAGTATTAATTTTCTGTCATGAATACCACTTAGCCTAGTAGTTAAAGATTTGATTTCGATTCTATTTGACCTAGGTTTGAGTTTTTATTGTCTTTTTTTAAAAATATTTTAAGCAATTTTTACTAATTTTTTTATTTAATAATTAGATATATAGATATATATATATATAGATAAATTTATTTAATTATTTTTAAATATTTTAAATTTAAAGTCGAAGTCTAATAAAATAAAAATAAAAAAAATTTATGCAAAATTAAAACAAATTAATTTCGACTGAAATGATTAAAATATACTAATTTCAGTGGACGCGGCAACCCCAAAAACAAACTCAAAACCTTGCTTTCAAATATCCTCCGCAAAAAATTGAGACAAGGAAATTTAGACTGCCAAGTAGGGTTCGATACACGGAAAGAACTCAAACCCACCTGAAAGCTGCTTAATCTAAAGCCTAATCCCTTCATCAGCCTAAACATCTGAACGCTAGTCCATAATAACCATATTATACCACTGATTGAATCTTTTCGATGTAATTCTAGTGACACAAATTAATGAAAAGGAGAATCACCAAAAAAAAAAACTGTCAAACTTCATCCACGATCTCTGAAAACATACGTAGATCATTAAAAACAGAGAAAGAGGGAAAGGAGAAACTGAATTGAGGACCTGGTATTATCATACTCGTAGAGGCGGCCGTGGGAGGAGAAGACGATGACGGCGATCTCAGCTTCACAGAGGATAGAGAGCTCGTAGGCTTTCTTGAGGAGCCCGTTGCGTCGCTTGCAGAACGTCACCTGCCTTGTGTCGTGGTTTTCTATCTTCTTGATCTCTATCTTCCCCCTAACCATGTCTCACTGTCTCCGTTACCTCTCTTTGTTTTTGCACACCAAAACACGATGGTCTTTCTATGTTTCTATCAAAGAGATATATAGACTGGTGGGAGTATAAAGGTCATTTATAGACTATGAACGAACAAACATCACTTCGTCTTCATCCTCTTCTTTTTCCTCCTTCAAGCATGTAGTTTCATCCTTCTTGTGTTTGGGAGAAGTATAGACGACCTGATATGAGTGTTCATTTGGATCTCAATGAACATTAAGAAACTAGATTCATACATGAATGATACAAAGCATGCAAAATAATCCCAGGACAAAGAATATTTTAGATCGGGAAACATTTACAGAATGAAATCAATGGTTGAACATACATAATGGATTCAGCAATATCACGGAATATTCATAGAATAAAATCAATGATCACAGTTGAAATTGAACCAAAATATATTATAAAATATTCTAAATTATACATGGGGTGGTAAAGTTCAAATTGACCGCTGGTAGTTTTGTTTATTTTATACTCCTAATTCATGTATTTAGGGTATATAACAAGTCATGTAATATCTATAAATAACTATATTGTAATAGTTTTTGTAGATAGAAGAAAAATATAGTAAAGGATATTACCTCTCCGCACAAGGGTTTTTTTTTCATTCTTTATTATATTCCAACAAAGTAGTATCAGAGCTCAACTGAGACGTACTAGTATAACATGTTGGCCTTGAAAAAAGAAGTTGATAATCGTGAGTTTACAACAAACCGATGATGATGGATGAGAACAACTATCAAAGTTGGAGAATCATAATGAGATACATACTAAAATCAAAAGAATTATGGGATATGATGGATAATGACTATTTGGAGATTGAAATTGATGAAGACGATAATGAGTTTTTAAAACTCAAAAAGGTACCATGATATTTGATTTTTGCATTAGTAGAGGACGTTATTTTTTTACAATTATGTGAATGAAAAATACAAAAGAGATGTGAAATCATTTGAATAAAAAAATATAATGAGAATGACAAAAATATTAGTCTTCGTGCAAATCCATAATCAAAGAAAATGGAAAAATAATCAATATTTGTTGAAAAGCAAAAATAAATTGTGGCAAAACCTAAAGAAGTCTATAGTACTCCAAGAAATAATCAAGATGATTTACCTTCAAATAAAGATGGTAAAGATGCAAATCCAAAAGAACTCTAGCAAATTTCAAAAAAGTAAGATAAAAAACATATTTTTCAATATGAGATTATTACCGATGAATTTTTTAAGATAATCATGAAGGAGCCTAATGAAATCGATAGAATTCAAAATGTTATGATTGTGTCAAAACTTTTAAAGAATGACTTTAAAACTAGAAATATTACACATTTGGAGGCTCCAAACCTAACATTAAAGATAAGTAACATATTTTCATCATCAAATATTTGTTCTCAAGTAAATGAGAAGATTTTACAAAAATGTCACCCATTATATATTGATGAAAAGCAAGAAAACATAACAAAGTATAGAAATCAATAGTACACATGATTGGACTTGTTTGTGTACAATTAATAGTTAAATGATATGGCAAACCAACGGCATACATCAGAAAAAATAGTATTAGAGTTCTTCGCATTAGACGGTGATGAAACTTTAGTTTAAACAGAGAATTATTGAAATAAAATAAAAATATATTATAAATTATTTTAAATTATATATGGGACGGTAAAGTTTAAAATAACTTGATTTATTTTGTACTCATAATTTATATATTTAAATTATGTAATAGGTCATATAATATATATAAATAACTATATTATAATCTTCTTTGTAAAGAGAAGAAAATATAGTAAAAATATAATTTCTCCACTAAAATTTTTTTCCCCATTCTCCGTGTTCCAACACACAGAACATGCATAATGGATTCAGCAATATCACATGCTATATGCAACGAGAACCATATTAGGTCTAATGGTGATATTAATGATAGAATTTGGTAAAGAGATGTTCACAGCATGTTATTGTGCCTAAAATCTTTTCTGGCGAAGGCTTATGACGGTAGAATACTAAAAACAAGCATCTTCTTCCCCGATGTTTGCGTGGACCGATAAATGCTTCAAGAAATGGACAGACCAATGGAACATGTGGTTTTCAATGTAAATGTTCCTGTGCCACGGCCTGTAACATCACCAATTCACCTAAACTACCGTTTTGCTTCTGCTGCCTGACGGGAGAAATCAAATTACAGGTGTGTCCAGCAATGAAATAAGTTATTGGGCGAAACAAGCAGGGGACAATGACTGGACAAAGAAGAACAAAAACTAGTGAGAACAAATGGAATTCCTCCAAACTTCCACAGCATACCGGGAGCCCTATTTCACCAATGGCTAACCACTTGAGAAAATCTGAAATTAATGGGCAATAAATTTGACCACGTGCTTTGGCAGATGGAAATAATGTACCAATAATCATCTTAATAAAATTTACGTGGTTGATTAAGTGGTGCTTACCAACTTGTTTCCTGCTTTAATAATCCAACGATGCCATTGAACTGCTTGATGCTGTTCATTAACCCATTGATTAAGAACTGATTCATCGGCCCATTGTAAGTTGAATGGAAGAGACATTATTTTTTAAAGAGAGGTTATCATCTAGTCCTGCTCTAGTCATAGAGAACGTAGAACTGAGTCATTAGATCACCAAAGCTCGTCATAATATACCACACCACCAAATTCCTATGACAATTCCTATGGTTACTTCTGAGAAAGAAAATGCATATAACTTGGTTCAAGTTTGAACCAACTTAAATCGCCTCGCGGGCTACCATCAGATAACACTTAACAAACATGTTATTGCAGTAGATAGATACAGGAAAGCTTATTGATGTCTGTACAGTATAAAACATTGGGAGTTAACACCTACACTTGATTTTTGGCATGATTTCCTCTGTCTAGAAGAGCAATGCAAATAAATACAAGAACTTGAAATCAAGAACATCGAACAATTTGCACCATCTCTACCATCAATGAGTAAAACCTGTACAACAAATTGTTCTGCCTTCAAAAACCCGGATAAAAAATATCTAGTAATTCCATTTTTCATTGGTGAATTCAACCGCTGATCAAAAGTCAGAATGAAATGATAGGGATGAACACTTGCTGGGATTGGAGTGATCTTTCTTCCATAAGGCCACAATTCCATGAAAACATTTAGGTGGGCAAACCTGATGCAATGCAGAAAAAACGTTAATTAAAATCAGTCTACCAAAAAAATAAAAACAAGCTACTGAGGAAATCTCAATATTCAAAATATGTAGCAGAATCAGAAAAGTTGAAAACGAAATATGATGACTAACATAACTTGTATAATTTGGAGAATTGGGGGACGGCAGTTGGGAAGTAAACAACATAAAATTCGACATGCAATTTGTATTTAGGAAACATAAAGCTCCATCATCTTTATGAGGACAAATATATTTCTGAAGAAACCTATATACTCATGTTTATGTAAGATGAAAAACCTCTTCAACACTATATGCAGAAGGAAGACATAGGTACCGTCCATCGCTGCTTACAAGCAATCCGGTATTGGACATATATCAATCGATCAATTATTTCTTTGAAAGTTGGTCTTTCGACAGGGTTCTCACTCCAACATTCCTCAATCAACCTACAAGATGATTTAAAAAGTGATTTTGTATGTCTGTACCACATGATTCAGAACAGCACGATGCATGAATAATAAATAATAGGAACATGAAGCAGCATATGCAAAACCAAAATTAAATACAAGCAAGTTGCGAAGACTGAAATTGTGACATGAAATATACAGCACAATAAGGTAAAAATGAACAGACATCCATAAAGATGATGCTCAAGAAGCTAAGTGCTCTCTGAAAAAAAACTTACTCATGAAACAACATTCAATGACCAGAAATATATGAATTAATTACTTTTAAGAGTTAATTGACAACAAGGACAAATGAAATCTTTAGAACATAGAAAAGAAAACAGGAACTGTAGCAACCCATGATAAGTGGTATTTATGGCTAACAAAATGTACAGCATCAAAATTTCAGAATAAAAAAGAAGACATCATGTATCTTAGAGAAGATAAGCTAGGCAGATATCAGAATCTGTGAAACCAGAAACAATCCAAAGACAGATCAAGCAAATGCATATGTTAGGTTTGCTTCAAGTTAGAAAAACATCCAAGCCATTGCAAACTCACTCTCGTAATCCATATGAATAGAATTTCAATGGAGCTCTAAAAGGAGGTCTCTCTGTTGATGCATATGCTTTTGCAACTTCATCATCTTGCTTGCTGGTAAAGGGCGGGCACCCCTCAATCATCTGGATATTATAGATCAAGACGAACATCAGATAACAGATATGGAACGTAAAATAGCTCTAGTCTTCAAGAACTCTCATTCAAATCTATATCTCCAGAAGGAACACATATTACTTTTTTTATTAAAGCTGATAACCCAAGAATGAGAATAAAACTTTTCAATTGCCACTTGTTTTGAACTCCTCATCTTGCTAATACCATTATACAACTGACAGCTAGTAACAAGCAAATTTCAAATAAAGGGAAAATTCTCTAAAATATCAAAAATTCTCAATTGAAGTGCAGTTCTTGTTTCCTCAATTATCAAGGTAATTTGGAGCACTGTATTTCTTATATATTTCATCTTAATCATTCAATAAGTGCATAAATCATACAATATGTACAGAAGAACTACAATTGCACAAGAAACATGCTACATAAAAGGGAACCAAGAAATTTACTGAAACAAAAAAAAAAGAAACTTAAGTATTTGGAATCAAGAAGGCAGAGACATATGGAATATTGAAATTTCTCTTCAACAAGACTTGGACAATATCAAGAATTCCCTAGAAGCAAACCTTCATTCAATAGTCAACGTACACATGCACGTCCACGTGTTTTATCAAGATACAAGTTGCACTCTCCTACACGGGATCTACAATCTTGACTTGATTAATATTAAGGTTAGCAATCTAAAAGAAAATTTAACTAGTGGTTTTCAAAGCTCTCTAAAATGAGGCAAATGATGATACACAGAAGGCACAAAGAAAAACATAAAACTAACAAATATATAATCTATCTTCGTAGAAACCTTGCAACACAACCCAACTCAAATGTAGGATAAAACATATACTAGGTACAAAGGACAAAGCGTATGCAACAAAGTTTTCGATCTAATTTACATAATAACTGCAGCTTATGCTTCACTTATTTTAACTATTGGATTTAAGTTTGAGTCCAGCTGAACAACATAAAGTGCAATATAAAATTAACGCTAAGATCAAATTCCAAATATGTAATTTCAGAAGTTCTGAAACATTACCTCTTGCAAAATTAAAGCAAATGAGAAGACATCTACTTTTGTATCAAATTCTTCATTGTGGAAAACTTCTGGAGCTACATACCTGCCTGTCATAAATATAATTTATTTTCAGTACAGGAAGTGCATAACTTAAGACTGCACAAGCTTATAAGTGACAGTTTCTAAGTTGTACTCAGAACACTAGTAATTTCATTTTCCACATTAAACAATGCATTAGTACTGAGCCGTACAAGTGTCTACCAACTCATGTCCAAACAATACTATAATGAAAAAGCAAAAGGATATGATATCGTGATAGTCATCTGGTATAAAAATAGAAAAACAGATTTAACACCCATGCCTTTTATTGTGAATAACTCAGGATCCCTCTAGGTTTAGATGCAAAATTAGGAAAGAGAGACAAAAATGGAACTTCTAGTGTTCTGTAAGATGGCAAAGAACTTAGAACATAAAGAGTAAGACAATTTAGCAGAGTAGGAAAGATGTATTTACAAGCAGTTTCCTGACACATCAGTGGTCTATCCTCTCGAACAATATCAGTAAATTTGCTAACTCCAAGTCTGCTGTTATAATGTCAGGTGTGATAAATTAGTCCCACATCGGATATTGGATAGATAGGGTCCAATATATATAGTGAAAAAGGCCCATATCCCATGAGCTTAAGCTTTTGGGATGGTTTGGTGTCCGGCCCACTATATTATTCCGTTTCGACACTCTTTCGGCTCTCCCAACAAGTGGCATCAGAGCTTGGTTCAATATGTCTACTACGAAGTTCGATATAGAGAAATTCAATGGAAAGCAAGGATTTCCTATTTGGCAAGCAAGAGTTCGTGCAATTCTTACTCAACAAGGGTTGAGACACACATTGGAGGACGTCAAGCCTGAAGATGTCACCGAAAGTGTTTGGGAAAACCAAAAGGCCAGCGCACATAGTACAATCATCCTCAGTCTTACCGATGAGGTACTCTATTCGTTTCTTGATGAAACATCACCTTCAGAGTTATGGAAAAAGCTGGAAAAACAGTATATGAGTAAGTCCATCTCAAATCGAGTTTATTTAAAGCAGAAGCTTTTCAATTTTCGAATGACAGAAGGTACGAATATAGTTGATCATCTTAATGCTTTCAATAAACTTGTCTCTCAATTGTTAAGCATTGATGTTAAAATTGAAGATGAAGACAAGACAATTATTTTATTATCGTCCTTACCTCCTTCTTTTGAGAATCTTAAAACTACTATCATGTATGGAAAGGATTTGAAATTTGACGATATTTCTGCTGCCCTTCTATCTAATGAATATTTGAAAAAGATTGGAGGGGATGTGTCACACTCAGAAGCATTAATTGTCAGAGGTCGTAGCAAAGAAAGATCAAGAACAGGTCGTTCTAGATCCAAATCCAAAGAAATAAACTGCAGATATTGTAAGAAGATGGGACATGCAATTAAAGATTGTTGGAAGCTCAAAGCAAAGAAAGAAAGAGAATCTCAATCTAAAGAGCAAGCCAAAGAACAAGTTTCAGTTGTTGAAGAGAGTTCTGATGATAATTTGGGTAACGTTCTCTCTATTAGTTCTAATTTTGATCGTTACCATGATATTTGGATTCTTGATTCTGGTTGTTCTTATCACATGTGTCCTAATAAGGATTGGTTTGAAAACTACACGCCTTATGATGGTGGTTTAGTTTTGATGGGTAATAATAATCCATGCAAAACTGTTGGAATTGGAACAATCAAAATTAAGATGTTTGATAATATTATTAGAACTCTTACTGATGTCAGCATGTTCCTGATTTGAAAAAGAATTTGATCTCTTTGGGTGCTATGGATTCTGCTGGTTATAAGTATTCTGCTGAAGGTGGAGTTCTTAAGGTTGCTAAAGGCTCATTGATAGTAATGAAGGGCCTAAAGCATGGAAATTTATATGAGTTAGTAGGAAAAACCGTTGCAGGTGGAGCAGCAATTTCTCAGTCTTCTTCTTCTTCTGATATGACTCAATTATGGCATATGCGTCTCGGTCATATGAGTGAGCAAGGTTTAAATGAGCTCAACAAAAGAAAATTACTGAAAGGTCTCAACTCATGCAAATTGGATTTCTGCGAGCATTGTCTCTATGGTAAACAGTCCAAGGTAAAGTTTAACACTGGTATTCATTGCACTAAAGGCTTAATTGATTATATTCATTCTGATGTGTGGTGCTCTCCTATTCCATCAAAATCTGGTGCTCGTTATTTTGTCAGTTTTATTGATGATTTTTCCAGAAAAGTGTGGATTTATTTTTTGCATCACAAAGCCGAGGTGTTTTCTGTTTTCAAACGGTGGAAAACTTCAGTTGAAAAAAGGACTGGCAGAAAAATCAAATATCTCAGAAGTGATAATGGCGGAGAGTACAAATCAACAGAGTTTCTCAAATTCTGTGAAGATGAAGGCATCAAGCGTCACTTTACCATCCCAGGAAAACCTCAACAAAACGGTGTGGCTGAAAGGATGAACAGAACCTTATTGGAGAAAGCACGTAGTATGCTCAGTACAGCTAATCTTGATAAAGATTTTTGGGCAGAAGCAGTCAATACAGCATGCTTCATTGTGAATCGCTCTCCTCAAACAGCCATTAATTGCAAGACTCCTAAAGAGGTATGGACTGGTCAACCTGCAAATTATTCTTCTTTAAAGATTTTTGGTTGCTCTGCTTATGTGCATGTTGTCAAGGGTAAGTTAGATGCACGTTCCAAAAAGTGTATTTTCCTGGGTTATGCCAAAGGCGTCAAAGGCTATCGTTTGTGGGATCCTACTATCTCAAATGTAATTATTGAGAGAGACATAGTATTTGATGAAAGTGGTATGCTAAAATCTCTCAAGAAAGATCCCAATGATATAATGCAAGTGGAGGTGGAGCATGTAATTCCTTCAGAAGAAGATATTCAGGGTATGCCCAACTCACAAGAAAATCTTAAGAATCAAATTTCTGAAAAGACTCCACTTCGAAGATCTCAAAGGAAAATAAAGCCACCTGAAAGGTATGGTTTTGAAGATATGGTAGCTTTTGCTTTAGTTACTGACAATGGTGATCCTTCTTCTTATAAAGAAGCAGTACAAGATAAGAATTCTTCTCAGTGGCAAGCTGCTATGAATGAAGAGATGGACTCTCTTCAAAAGAACCATACTTTGGATCTGATGAAATTACCAAAAGGTAAAAGAGCAATTGGTTGCAAGTGGGTATTTCGAAAGAAAGAGGATTTCTCTGAGATAGATGGTGTTAAATTCAAGTCCCGTTTAGTTGCAAAAGGGTATTCACAAAAGGAGGGTATTGACTTTAATGAAATTTTCTCTCCTGTGGTTAAACACACATCTATTCGTTTTCTACTTGCTTTAGTTGCTTTTCATAATCTTGAGTTAGAACAGCTTGATGTCAAAACTGCCTTTCTGCATGGAGAATTAGAAGAACAAATTTTTATGCAACAGCCTGAAGGGTTCATCCAAGAAGGCAAAGAAAATTTTGTTTGCAAGTTGAACAAATCACTTTATGGTTTGAAACAGTCTCCAAGGCAATGGTATAAAAGGTTTGACAGTTTTATGCTGGGTCAAGATTTCATCCACTGCAAACATGATTGCTGTGTTTATTTTAAGATGCATGCAAATAACTCATTTATTATATTGCTTCTTTATGTTGATGATATGCTTATCGCTACTCAAGACATATCTCTACTGAATGATTTAAAGTTTAAAATGAAAAAGGAATTTGAGATGAAAGATTTAGGTGCTGCAAGGAAGATTCTCGGTATGGAGATTGATCGAGATCGAAAGCATGAAAAATTATGGCTCAAACAGAGCAAATATCTCGAGAAAATTATTTCTCGTTTTCACAGGCAGAATTCAAAATCCATCGGTACTCATTTGGCATCTCACTTCAAGCTTTTAGCTCAACAATGTCCTTCTACAGATGAAGAGCATGCATACATGGAGAACATCCCATTTTCAAGTGTGCTGTTGGAAGTCTAATGTATGCTATGGTATGCACAAGACCTGATATTGCACAAGCAGTCAGCGTTGTTAGTCGTTACATGGCAAATCCAGGAAAAGAGCATTGGCAGGCCATGAAATGGCTATTAAGATATATTAAAGGTACTCTTAATATTGGTTTATGTTTCGACAGGAATATAGTGCAAGAGGCCAAAATTATTGGCTATGTCGATTCAGACTATGCTGGAGACCTTGATCGACGCGATCCCTCACTGGTTATCTTTTCACTCTTTGTGGAGGACCTATTAGTTGGAGGTGTACCTTACAATCAACTGTAGCATTATCTACAACAGAGTCTGAGTATATGGCAGCTACAGAAGCTGTCAAAGAAGCCCTATGGCTAAAAGGTTTGGCAAGTGAAATTGGTTTTTCTCAACATGTTCTTCCTATTTTTTGCGACAGTCAGAGCGCCATACACCTTGCGAAGAACCAAATGTATCATGCCAGATCAAAGCATATAGATGTCCGATTTCATTTTATTCGGGATATTATTGAAGACGGCAAGATTTCTTTACAAAAGATTCATACTTCAAGAAAATCCTGCAGATATGTTGACGAAGGTGATTCCGATTGATAAGTTCAACCTCTGTTTGGACTTGATCAATATTCAAGGTCGTTGATCCTATCCCAGGAGGTAATGGTAAAGACATCTATTGAAGATTTAAATTCAGAGAATAAGATGATTCGAGCCAAGGTGGAGATTGTTGGCTTTATGGTGTCTCGAATCCGGATTTTCAGGATAGTCTTAATTATATTAATGGGCCTAATCCTTATCTAGATTTATCTTCTAGAAGTCTTAAATTAGTAGAAGTCTTATTTGAGTCAGTCTTCTATTTTGACTCAAACATTATTAGGCCACATCTATAAATACACCATTGATGTAAGGGTCTCAAAAGATAGAAAATAGAGAGTGAGAGTTGGTGATATTGGAGTTTCGTCTCCGTCGTTGTAATCTTCTCTTTTCTCTTCCTCATCAATACAATATTCTCTGGATCGTCTCCCACATAGATCT